>JAGFMF010011768.1:2491899-2512723 GCA_019455555.1 Galemys pyrenaicus
CGCTGCTCCCCTCAGCAGTGTACTTCCGTTGATCTGCCTGTTCTGCTCCCCGCTCTCTGTGGTGAATCCTCTCACCCCCCACACACACCTCTGGCCTGTACCCTAGTGCTTGTATGCATAAATAAATAATTCTTAAAAGACACTCCATTTAATAGTAACAAAGACTTCCACATTAAATACACGATCCTTTTCCACTCAAGAGACTGGCAGTAGTTAAGAATTAAAGAAGGCGGCCTCCCTGGTGGTATAGGAGTTAAAGTCTCAGCACTAGCAAGCTATCACCAACCACTGCCAATTGAGTTCCATCCCCGGCCAGGGAGGGACCCACAGGGCACAGCAGACTCCCCTGTCTCCCCGCTGCCCCCTCAGCAGTGTTTCAGTAGATCTGCCTGCTCTGCTCCCGGCTCTCTCTGGTGAATCCTCTCTTTCTCTTGCACATGTGCATCTCTGGCCTATACCCCAGTTCTTCTATGTAAATTAAAAAAAAAAAAAGCGATGAATGGATCCCCCTCACTGCCCAGCAGTGCACCCCCCTCCCCTCTCCCATCACACCCTTTAGTGCATGTCCTTCCGGGCCTCCACCTCCAGACTGGGGCCCAAAGGGGACATTCTGGACCCGCTGGACAATGCAGTATAATGTGAGAACACAGGCGTGTAACATTTCATAGCAACACCATATTAAAAAGTAAAAAGCAACTCTAAAACTGCTCCCAGATGACCCAATAACCCCGCTGGACACACAGCCAAGAGAAATGAACACTGGCGTCCACACAGACACCGAGGTGCACGGCAGTTTTGATAATCACCCCCCAGAGCCGAAACCACCCAGCGTCCAGCGCAAGCATCCACCGCACAAGGCGAAACCGACTTCACCGGACCAAGGAGGGGTGAAGCTCCCGCAAGCCCCAACCGCAGGAACCGGGAAACGTTACTTCGGTTACAGCGCAGGGAAGAAGCCCCCGACAAAGGGCTGGTGGTGAGGGCGAATGCCGCCCAGAAAGAAGGCGACTGACTGCGGACGGCCAGTGAGGAATCTTCTCTGGGGAGAGGGCAGTGCTCTGGGCTTGGACCCATGGCGGTGACCGCACAGCGCTGTGAACGCCCACTCGAGTCTCAGACCCCGCGGGCCCGTGGGCGCGGGGTTACGATGGAGAACACACGTGGTAGTTGGCAGGGGCAGCTATTCGTGCTACTAGCAGGCTTCGCTTAGCCCAGTTATGATTCAATAGGTAACTGATGTAAAAAGTTATGAATGAGATTTTACATCTTTCTTACAGGAAGCCTTTGAAATCTGGCATCTCTTTTACACATACAGTGCACCTCCATTTAGATGTTAAAACTTCGCTGGAAATGGTGAGCTGCACAATTCCTAAAATTTACCTTTGAAAAGTAGAACGGAAATGTTATCAGGAGCCATTTTGTGATATTTTCATGTATTTTTCAAATTTCCTTTGTAGGTGAAATATTAATTGAAAACAAATGGGTTGGGGCCTCCCTGGGTGCAGTGGGTTAAGCAACCAACTATGAAGCAAACCGAGCAAACCGCAGCCACTGCAGCACCGCAGCCACTGCAGGTTCCTGCTGCCGGCCAGGGAGGGGACCCACATGGCCCGGCAGGCCTCTCCTGCCTCGCCCACTGCCGTGGATTTCAGTGGATCCGCTTGTTCTCGCCCCACTCTGTCTCTGGGGGATCCTTTCACACCCCCCCCTCCACCGCCACAAGCAGTTCTTATATACATAAATAAAAATGGATCTTAAAAAAAAAAGTATCCACATTGTTTCCCCGAACACATTTTCCCAATAACAGAAGAATCAGTTTTTAAACTCAAATCAACTAAAACAAAACAAAACTTAAATCAACTAAAATTAAGCTCATTGAGCCGTCTGGCTCCCCGTGGCACCAGTGACATTTCGAAGGCTGCAGCGGCCGGCACGTGGGGAGGCAACGCCAGGCACAGGCGAGCCGGTGCCAGCCCAGCTCCGGGCGCCGGGAATCCTCGCCAACCCCCTGCACAGGTCTGGGAGCTGCGACTTTAAGCAAAACGCCAAGGAAGAAAGCCAGGCCCAGTGGTGGCCTCCTAGGGACGACCTGCCGCTGCCCCTCCGCTCTGCCAAGGCCAGGCCACCTGTCCCCTGACCCTCTGTTCTTCTCGTGTCCCGGAGTGATGTCCTTTCCTAGGACACGCCCTGGCCTCAGCCATTCCCCTGGAGCAGCCAGTGTCAACCTTCAAGACCCTCGCCTCAAATCCCCTTAAGATCCTTTAAGGTGTGGCCCTTCCCTCCCTGCCTTCCCGTCCAACTCCCATCTCGGAAGTGCCTCTGGCTTCCGGGATCCTCCGGGGTGCTGCGTCTCCCTCCCTGTGCAGACCTCCGCCCGAGTGGCTGGTCACTTCCGTGGCCCCTGCGGCACCTGGCTGGACGCTTCTACTTCTTCGACTGCCAACCGTGACGCTGTTGGGCGTGCTCGTCCCAGCCCACCGGCGTGAGTCCGGAATGAGGCGGGGCCCTCCCCTCCCTGGCCCCTGTACCCCCTGCTGAGCACGAGCTGCTGTGAGCTCTCCTGCTTCGGGAGCAGCCTCCACAGAGCGAGGAACGACCCTTCTCTCCTGCCACACGTTACAGGGCAGCCCCAGGGTGAAGCAGCGTGGCCTGACTGGTCCTCAGCCGCGCTTGAAAGGGACTTACAGTGAGACACTGCAGCCACAGGAAAGCTAACGAGGGGCTTATTTACAAAACGGGGGGTGGGGGTGAAGAAATGAGTAACTCAGGGAGAGAGAAGTTGGTGACCGTGTCCCACAGTTCTGCTGAGCCGGAACCCCAATAGCACGCTGAAAGCTGGTGAAAAACCCAGCACCCCCAAGGCCCACGTGTCCGGTGTGACACCACACCTGGGGCCCAGCTCCACCCTCAGCACCCAGGACCTCCCTTCGGTGGTGCTGACGAAGGGATCTGCAGTCCTTGGTGTCTGGGGTCTCTCTCGCCTGGGGTGGGGGTGGGTCCATAAAACCTATCTGTGGAGTTCACTCAGATCGGCCTTCCCCCCAACAGACTTGATAGGCCTGCTGATTCTGGGGTTTTACTGAGTCTTTTCTGGAAGCTGGGGATATTGTGACATTTCTAAACACAATGGTCAACTTGGTGATCAGTGCCCAGTCAGGCTGCCGCTTCTACCTTGGAAGAGAATTGGATTAAAACATAGCACAAAGATGACTGAAGGGATCTTCGGGGTGATCACCTCGGCATTTGTGTGGATATTGGAAGCTGGTTCTGTTAGGGGGAAAGGTCGTCCTGAATGGATTACACAAATAAGTTTATGGACTCCAACCCCACTCCAGACCACCAGTGTTCCAGAACCACAAATCCTGTAAGATGATTATCGAAGAGCTGATCACTGGGGCCTGAGAGTAGAGTGAAGCAGCAGGCTGGGTATAAACCAGACATGTGGGCCTTGGGGCCCTCTTCGTTCTGAGAAAGCTCCCCTTGTTCAGAGCCAGCTCTCAGCGCCGTTGGGTTCCAGCTCAAAGGATCTGCAGGATATTTATGGACTTGTCTCCCTCTCGTCTCCTTATGTTATTACTTTATTTCCCCTGCTTTTATGAAATAAAACCCTTTATTAACTTCTGTCACATATACCTGCAGTTGGTGTTTATTATAAATACCTTTCAAGCACACGGAAAAGAATCCATTTTATACTAGGGTTGCCCTGTAACAGTTCTGTGTGGACCCCTCAGCCTCTGGTTAGGCCTCGGCCCTCTCCATCTCCAAGCCTCCGTCCCCCACCCAATCCTGCACAAATTGTTCAAAGACGCAGCTGCATTTCGGTCAATCCAATTAACACCCAAAGGAACATCGCTAACGGCAAGAGAAGCCAACACAGGCTCAGCTGCGGGAGGACGGGTCAGGCTTCTGCGCAAACCACTGGGCCTGCACACCCCTAGCCCTCCAGAGCAAAAGCCAGGAGACTCCCATCACAGCCAAATCCGCTCCATTTCCCTGAAATCAACAGCTTTCTTATGCATCGGCTATAACGTTGATTCTAACCAAGATTCCGAAAAGCATACCTTTCTTTGTGCGCGTTTCCCTCCAGCTGAAGTTGGTGAGTAGCAGCAGGGACTGGAAGCTGGTGCTGGGGACCTGAGGCGGCAGCTCCTGCAGGCATCGAGGCAGAGACCTCTGCTTGCGCCTCTGCTTGTACTTTGGGGTCACTGATTTCCGGAGCGTCATTGAGGCCCGGCGACTCTCCTCAAATCAAGTCCTCTGGGTCTTCACCTAGCGTCCCTCGCTCCCCCAGAACGACCCAGCAAAGAACAGGAGGCAATCTGGTCCAAGAATCTCCACCTCCAGCCTTTCAAGGGGCCCCTCCCAGCAAATCCAAAGACAGGGTGTGGACCCTGGCTCATTTGCATAGCTTAAAATTTGCACGCAGACTAAAAAAACTAGCTACTCTCAAGTAATTGGGAGGCCCTTCCTTCTTTGAAATGCCATGCAGAAAAAAATCTCATTTTCGGACTTTTACCCGAAATACAGGCGCACTGATACAGTGTGGGTCTCAATCCAAGCACTGCAAAAAACCGAGTGTTGCAATCACTTACGTCACACTGTTACAGGACAAGGAGAGGGGTACCTCAGGACCCCCAAACCTGCACGCTCTAAATAGGCTTTATCATCTGAGCATCAAGACAAAACATATTAGACCTTTAATGGAAAGGAACTTTAATACAATTAGTGTGCAATGCAGAAAAGACAAAGAATATTGTTTCCAAATCCAGCACCCACAGTTACCCATCTCCTCGTGGGTAAAAGTCCAGCCAAACAGGACTGGCCCAAAGCAAGGCCTGAAAGCCTGCCACAGTCTAAAGCACCTTTCGGTGGAGATCCATAGAAAAGAGTCAGAAACAGACAAGTCTGGAAGGAAAAGAGCAAAATCAATGTCAAGACAAAAGCTCCCACCGTCACCTCCCATGGGTGTCTCACCCACGTCTGTTCCAAACAGTCCAAGTCCAAGTGCATGTGCTCCACGTGCCTCCACCAGGTCTCCTCCTGGCTGTCCATCCTGCTCCCCTGCCTCCCCAGTCCCCTCTCCAGTTTCTCCTCTCTGCTTAGCTTCACCCTCCTTTGGGTGGGGCAGGGAACCTGGAACCTCCCCTTTTCCTGGAGAGCAATTCCTTGTTGCAATACCACTTTGTTGGTTTCCCAGTGCTTATTAAAATTGTTTTGTACACCACACTGTAGTCTATTAAGTGTACATAGCTGTGTATCTAAAAAAGAGTACACAACTTAAAAATGTCAGCATCTGAGCCTTCAGCAAGTCCCCAGTTTGTTACTGGTAGAGTCTCATCTTGTTGTTGACGCTTGCTTAGTGATGCGGGAGTTTGGGAGGTGGTGAGGATGTCCTGAAGACTGTGGTGGTCATGGCCATTTCTTCTAAGACAAGAGTGAAATTTGCTGCAACGCTCAGCTCTTGCTTTCACAAAGATGTCTCTGTAGGATGTGGTGCTGTTTTTGTTTTTTAAGATTTATTTATGTATACAAGAACTGGAGTGCAGGCCAGAGGTGTGGGGGTGAGAGGAGTCACCAGAGACAGAGTGGGGAGCAGAACATGCAGATTGATTGAAATCTACTGCTGAGGGGAGCAGCAGGGACATAGGAGAGGTCTGCTGTGCCCTGTGGGGAGGTCCCTGGCCGGGGGTTTAACTTGTGCTGCAGTGGCTGTGGATGCTTCATCCTCTGGTGCTTGACCCTTTGCACCGCCAGGGAGGCCCCAGCCTTGTATTTTTTTGGAAGAAGATGCCATCTAGGACTTCCATAGCTAGAGAGGAGAAGTCAGTGCCAGACTTCAAAGCTTCAAAGAACAGACTGACTCCTTGTTAGGAGCTGATGCAGCTGGTGACTTTGCATTGACCCTGGAGCTCGTTTACCACTTAAAAAACCCTGAAGGATGATCTCAGCCTGCTCTGCCTGTGCTCTCTCAGGGAACATCCGGAACCCGAATGGTCAGAGCCCAGATGACAGCTCTCGGCCACGTGGTATACTGAACACTTGAGTCCTGCTGTTGAGACCTTTTATCAAAATACTACTGCTCACTGGCAATGCAGTCACCCCAAGTGCTCTGTGGAGATGGACAAGGAGATCCATGTGGTGTTCAAGCCTGCCGATGCATCACTGACATGGCAGCCCTGGAATCGAGGGGTAATTTCCATTGTCAAGGCTTATTGAAGAAATTCATGTTGTAAGGTTATAATTGCCATAGTGATTCCTTTGTGGCTCTGGGCAAAGTTCGCTGGGAGTCTGCTGCAGAGGACTCAGCATTCTAGATGCCCTGTAGGACTCAGCATTCACACAAGAAGGTCCAGATATCAGCATTAACAGGATTTTGGCAGAAAGTAGTCGTCGCTCTCATGGATGACTTGGAGGGTTCAAGCCCTCTGTGAAAGAGAGCACTTCAGATGTGATGGAAACAGCAAGAAAACTAGAATTAGAAATGAATCCTGAAGAGGGACTGAATTCCTGGATCTCATGGTGACATTTGAGCAGGTGAGGATTTGTTTCTAATGGATAAGCGAAAATAGTGGTCTCTTGAGAAGAAACCTGCTCCTGAAGATGCTGTGAACGTTGATAAAATGATAATAAAGGATTTAGAATGTTACACACGCTTAGTTGAGAAAACAGCAGCAGGATTTGAAAGGATTAATGCCAATTTTGAAAGAAGTTCTACTGTGGATAAAGTGCAAACAGCATCGCGGGCCTCCCTCCTGGTGCAAGGGGTTAAGCACCGCACTATGAAGCATCTGCAGCGCGAGTTCGATCCCCAGCCAGGGAGCGGACCCACATGACATAGCAGACCTCTCCTGCCTCGCCTGCTGCTCCCCTCAGCAGTAGATTTCAATCAATCTGACTGTTCTGCTCCCGGCTCTGTCTCTGGTGACTCCTCTCACCCCTGCACCTCTGGCCTATATCCCAATTCTTGTATGCATAAATAAATAAAAATAAATCTTAAAAAAAAAAGAAAGAGGCAATACGATTTTTAGAATTATGCAACAATTTTTAGATGCGTGGTTTTTTTTAAGCTATTGAGGGTGTAACCCAGGCCTTAAGGCATCTCTAGAGGCAAAGTTGTCCAGAGGCCACACCCTTAACCACACACTCCCTCTCAGAAGCCCATCCTACTTTTAGAAATCTAAAATCTACTCTCACTCCAGTCCTGGAACATTCATTCCCCAGAGGGAAAGTCTTATCCTAGGAGGCAGACAGGGTCTTTAAAAAGGATAGCCCCAGGAGGCAGTGGGAAAGGTGATCAAAGTTTGCAAAAGCCCCCTGGGTGATGTCATCTCAAGGCAGGTCAAGTGTCTGGGTGTTGGGAGGAGGGAGCCCAAGAGCCTGAGGAGGGCGCTGCCCTGCCCAGAGGGTCCTGGATGTGTGGCCCAAAGCTGTAGGCCCCAACTCCCTTTGTGCCCCATTGAGCAGGAAAAGGAGGGGTGAGTGACCTGTTCTGCTCCCCACTCTGTCTCTGGTGAATCTCCTCACCCCCTACACCTCTGGCCTGTACCCCAGTTCTTGTATGCATAAATAAATAAATCTTAAGAAAAATACACATGTCACCGACTCTAATAACTAAGAAACTGGAAATGACTTAGATGGCTATTATAGTTGGGTAGATTCTGAGGTGGAATTGTTAGGGAGAAAGGTAGTCCTAAATAAATTATGGGTGTGTAAACTCCAACCCCCACTCCAAACCATCATTGTTCCAAAACCACAAATCCAATAAAATAATTATCAAAAAGTAAATCACTAAAACCTGAGGGTGGAGTTAAGCAGCCAAGATGGCTATAAAACCAGAGGTAAGCCTTGGGGTCTCTCTCTTACTAAAGAGCCAGACCCCTTCCTTCGGAGCCATCACATTCAACTCAAAGCCAGCTCTCAACGCGCCATTGCTTAAATCTGGTAGGGTATTTGTAAACTTATGTCCCTTTCTTTTTCCCTTAGTGTTATTACTATTTTACTCCCCTTCTTTCATAAAATAAAACCTGTTAATAACTTTTACCACGTATACCTAAAGTTAAAACTTTTTAAGTCTTCTAAACACGCAAGTAAAAAAACCCAGTAAAAAAAACCCATTTTATATTAAAGTTACCCTGTAACAGAAAGACATGCATGCATCTCTATATTTAACAAATGATATAAAATTAATACAATACTAGGATATAGTACACAGAATACTGTAGGTATATAATTAACATGATCATAATGAATAATACATAAATATTTTAAAACCCTATGATGTAGACAGGATGAGATGATTTAGTTTTGTGTGTTTGTTTGCTCAGGACACAGGAAGGTGAGACCAGCTACATAATTTGCAGGGTCTAGTACAAATGAGAATCGAGAGTCACTTAGGAAAAGATGAATAAGAATTTCAGCTGGGCCTCCCTGGGGCCTAGGGGTTATGTCTCAGCACTATCAACACTGTGGCTTGAGTGTGATCCCTGGCCAGGGAGCTGACCCACATGGTGCAGCAGACCTCTCCTGTCTTACCTGCTGCTCCCCTCTGCAGTGGATTTCAGTAGATCTGCCTGTTCTATCCCCCACTCTGTCTCTGGTGAATCTTCTCACCTTCCGCAACTCTGGCCTATACCCACTTCTTCTATGCATCAATAATTAAATACATAAATCTTTTAATTTTTTCTTTTTTAAAAAATTATTTATGCATACAAGAGCTGGGGTACAGGCCAGAGTTGCGGGAAGTGAGAGGATTCACCAGAGGCAGAGTGGGGAGCAGAACAGGCATATCTACTGAAATCCACCGCTGCGGGGAGCAGCGGGCAAGGCAGGAGAGGTCTGCTGTGCCATGTGGGTCCCCTCCCTGTCCGGGGATTGAACTCGCGCTGCTGTGCCCCGGATGCTCCACAGTGCAGCACTCGACCCCTGTGCCACCAGGGTGGCCCTACATAAAACTTTTAAAATATATATATATTCCCAAGACATATTATTAAAATATTCCTAAACACCCATGTAACCTGCTAAGAATGTCTGCAAACTATAAAGCATTAGGTTATCTAATGGACTCGGTGGGAGAGATAAGAAGTGTGCATCAACATTGTGTAGGAGGGGACGCAGTCATGTAAGTTGTGTTTCCTTGAAGCCACCAGAGGCAGCCAAACAAAGACATAATATGGCAGAGATGATAAGAATATTATCAGGAGTGAGCCTGATCCCGTCTCTCCAAAGGCATCAGCCTTGGTCTCCAGGCAGCGGACGAAGGCAGCCTTCATCCGCGACACCGGCATGGACATGGCTGCAGGGTTCTCCACCGTTGGGGCACACGCTGAGCCAGTGGCACCAGCTGCCTCCACAGGCGTGTGACCGTCCCCTCCAGCCGATCCTTTCACTGACTGGATTGTTTGCGGTTGCATCAGGCTCCTGCAGCTTTCAGCCAGGCCGGGTGATGCTGAGAAGTGCTGGAAACAGCGTAGCAGCATGGTCTTGACAGCGCTGCCCATGAACACCCCACTTGCCCTATCCCAGCAGCGAGTGTCCTGGGCCCGATAAACTCACTCATTCTGTCCTCACACCAGCCCAGTAAGGTGCAGGCTCTGGCGACCCCCCTTTTGTAGAGGAAGCCGAGGCAACAGAGAGGTTCTGTGACTTGCCCGACGTGACCAAGCAGAGTCTGGGATGGAATTTGGCTCTAGAATCTACACTCTTTTAAAAAAAGAGGTATTTATGTATGCAGGCAAGAGCTGGGGTGCAGGCCAGAGGTGTGTGTGGGGGGTGAGAGGATTCACCAGAGACAGAGAGGATCTACTGAAATCCACTGCTGAGGGAAGCAGCAGGGAGACAGGAGAGGTCGGCTGCACCCTGTGGGTCCCTCCCTGGCCGTTGACCTCTGTGCAAGACCATCTTTAGTGGAAGCCAAAGCAGTGGGTGTTTTGCAGAAGTTGAGGGGGTACAGAGGTGGAGATTGGAACGTGGAGATGGGGAGGCAAGGAAAGCCCACCAGCTTGAGCAAATCCGGGCGGAGGAGAAGAAGCTGTCCTTGCCTCCCCATCCACCTTCTTATTGAAACTGACCTTTTAAAATGACTTCAAAGAACTCGCAATTTTTCGCCGAGCCAGGTGCAGACACGTGCCAAGAGGCCACGTAGTAGCGGTATTTTCAGGGTGATGTGGTCCCTGGGGCTGCTCTGAGACAGCCCAGACCCGTGGCCCCCACGAGTGAGTCCTCCCAGCCACCCGGCGCTTCTCTTGGAACTGTGCCTGACCATGTCAGTTTCCGTCCAGGTCCACTGGGGCGCGGGGCGATTCTCGGCTTGGGGTTGCTTGATGCTGAAAGTCTTGAGACGCCGCGGAGAGCAAGAGGCATGCGGAGAGAGGGGGTCTGCTGACCTCCACGGCCCTGCATGCCACTGGGAAGGTGGCAGCTGGTCACAGAGCCTTGGAGGTGTCCCCAGCACCAGCTGTGTCCTGCATGTGCTGAGCTGCTGGAGTACAGGCCACCACATCCGCTGACTGGGCAAGACCTGAGCTGGCTCCCACCGCGTCACTCAGCTTCCTCTGGCCGGGCTGGTCAGAGCCCTTGAGGCAGCAGCACCCAGTGGAAGGAAGGGTGTGGGCCTGGCCTGCGCCCCGGCTCATGCACCCCAGACAATGACAGATGGGGAGTGCCTCCCTGCTCACACACACACACACACACACACACACACACACACCCCAACTCCCTTAGAGGTGGGTTTGGGGCCGCTCTTTGGGAAACCCTAGGAATACAGTACCAATTTTGTATTCCACATGGGGATAGCTAGCCTGGGTATAAATTTCTCTTTCTTTTTATCCACATTCAGATGGGATCATCTGGGTCCACAAAACATACGAGCCTTTAATTTGTGATCACTCCTATTGAGATAACATTAAAAACAGAAGCAAACATTTATTTAGGACTTACTAGGCACATTTACATGACATTTGCATCCACATTTGCATCTTTACCCTCGCAACACTCCCAGGAGAGAGGCTATAATTATCATCTCCATTTTTCAGAGGTAGAAAAAAATAACCCCTCCAAAGTCACCCAGCTAGTAGGAGGTGGCGCTGGGATTTGAACTCAGGCTGTCAGACAGCCTGAACAGGTGGCACCCTGGGAGCAGGTTCCCACAGGTACGACACACGGGAGATGAGCCCACGCGCCCCAGCTGCATGTTTCCAAGGCCACGGAGCTTTTCCTGGCCTTGTGTCTTTTCCTCCAGCCTCAGCAGAGACCTGCTGGTGGCCCCTTCAACTCCAAGCAGTTGGAAAGGAAACTGGTCGGGGATGTGATGTGTTTGGCTGGGGTGGTCTGGTACTGATTGGACCCAAAAACATCAGGTTTGTTTTCAGCAGAACGCCACGCAGAAGAGGGGGACTTTATTTTATTTTTAAAAAAGATTTTATTTATTTATGCATACAAAAACTGGGGTATAGGCCAGAGGTGTGGGGTGGGGGTAACAGGATTCAATAGAGACAGACTGGGGAGAGAACAGGCAGATCCACTGAAACACACTGCTGAGGGGAGTAGCGGGGAGGCAGCAGAGGTCTGCTGCACCATGTGGGTCCCCTCCCTGGTCGGGGATCGAACTTGTGATGCAGTGGCTGCAGATCCTTCATAGTGTGGTGCTCAACCTCTTGTGCCACCAGGGAGGCGCCAGAGGGTGGGTTTCTTGCAGTAAAGGCCCAGACATGCAGGAGGTCGTCAACAGCAAGCTCGCTACCCAGCAGCCCCCTCTCCTCTGCAGGGGCCACGCTGACTTGAGCCTCTTTCTGCGCGTGATAAACGATGGCCACGCGCAGTCTGGACGCGGGATGGCGCTTTGCAATCAAGAGCCCAGACTCTCTCCAGTCGAGAGAACTGAGACCTGCTGGGTAGCTGCCGTGGGTACCACCCAGAGGGGCGCTGTGGCGGCAGGTTCGTGACCCCTCAAAGGAGCTCACATCCTAACCCCCAGAACCTGTGACTGTGTCACCTTCCATGTCACCGGGAATTGGGATCGCTAAGCAATCGGCTTTACAGCAGGGGCTGGTCGCCTGAACTATCTGGGCAACACCAACATCATCGCAAAGATCCTTGAGAAGGATGAGGGAGGCAGAGGAGTCAGACAGTGCCAGGCAAGGTGAGAAAACTTGGCTGGTCATGACTGGCTGCAAACAGGGAAGAGGCCATGAGTCAAGGCCTCGAGGAACTCTTCGAGAAGCTGGAGAACACAAGCAAACGCACTTTTCTCTAGATCCTCTAGAAGGCACAGCCCTGCAGACAACTGCATTTCGGCCTGAAGCTAAAGCCCAAGACAGGTTGCGCTCCGGCCACGCCTTCCCTTCGCATCTCAGTGGTCAAGCCCAGTGAAGCACAAGTAGCTGGGAAAGAGCAGCTGTTGGAGGGAAAATCCAGGTTGTGGCTGGAGGATGTGTCCAGACACCAGCTCACTTTGTGTGCCACAGCCCGCGTGGCACCTGCTGTGAACTGTAGGCACACCCACCTGTGTGGGTGTGGCCTTGGGTCTGGACACCCAACTTGACGAGCCCACGTGCCTCCTTGCGGAGGGAGCTGTCACACAGTGAGGAGCCTGCTTGGCCATTCACAGCCAGCCTCTACCTTCTCCCAGTTGACACAAAGGGACACCAAGAGACAGACATGGTGTGGCCAGGACAGGCCTGGAGCTGCAGTCCTTGGGGCTGTAGGGAGCAGGGGAAGAATGGACCCATCTTGCAGAAAGAAACAGAGCCAAGAGGCTCTTGAGATGCAAAGCCGGTCTGCTTCTGATGCTTTCCATTTCCGGACCCTCCGAGATCTTTCCATTCTGCAGGATGCTCCCTGTCCTCATAGCAAGGCCTCCCTGTGGCTGGCGCCAGCTGCAGTCCCGCTGGACAACGGAGGCTGCGTTTGGTGCAGCTGCCACCCTCCTGGGCCGACACATTTGCTCAACAGCCCCGGAGGTGAAGTTTGCCGAAGGGCGAGCGGGTGGTGGTGCCGGTAGCCTGGAGGTAGTGCTGAAAAGTGACTTTGATTCTCCGGGTTGATAGATGAGAACACAGGCACCTCCACCCCCTGAACTGTAGCTATTTTAGGAAAGCAGTGAGAGCAGCTTCCACAGGAGGAGCCTCTGCGGGTATGTGAAAGAAATCCCTTTGATGCTCCCTGAAAGAGTTCAACTAGACAGTTTGATTCCAGCCCTTTCCCAATTTTCTGGGTCACAAGGTCCAGGATGGAGTCCCTCTTCCATACTGAATGCACTGTTTTTTCCTCCCCATAAAAAACCCAGGTATGTGGGGGTAGGATTATTTTATATCAGGTCAATTTCATGATACTGACTGTGAAAAAGCAGCCTACAACCTTTCTGGGGGGAAGATTTTATTTATGCATGCATGCAAGAGTTGGGGTATAGGCCAGAGGCACGGAAGAAGGATGAGAGGATTCACCAGAGGCAGAGTGGGGAGCAGAACAGGCAGATGAACTGAAACGCACTGCCAAGGGGAATGGCGGGGAGACAGGAGAGGTCTGCTGCGCCATGTGGGTCCCCTCCCTGGCCGGGGATCGAACTCACACTGCAGTGGCTGTGGAAGACCCACAGTGTGGCGCTCAACCCCTTGCACCACCGGGGAGGCCTGAAGCTATAACTTTGTGTAAATTGACACGTCATCTCTGGGTCACAGTACCCTCAGGGGTGACACCACGGGATGGGGTACGTGGTTGCAGGACCAGCTTGTGTGGTTAACTGTCATATACGTCCACCTGTTCTTCCCAGATCCTCTGAGGGGACCTCGGCCATGCTGGGTTGTTTCCCTTCTTCTGTGCAGGTGGCTTAGGCTGGCCAGAGCAGTCCACCCCTCTGGCCACTAGACTGGCTCACGGGACGGCATCCAGCTGGGCGGATCTGAGTCTCCTCCAGGACTGATAGGTAGATGCTGGTCAACGAAGGTTCTCCATGTAATGCAGCTACGAAGCGGGGTCCCGAGCTGCCAGCGGTCTTTGTGCTACTGGAGAACATCCTTCAAAGAAAACCAGGCACCAGCTCCTGGCCCTGAAGTCCCCCTGACTTCCACCCAGCAGTTACCATCTCGGTAGATTCTTTGGTTTGGCTTTGCACTCTAGGGAGTGAGACATGTTTTGTGGGGCCTCCAGTTTATGTGGGCTTTGGAGAGACCTTCCTTAAGGAAAAAAAGTTGAATTACAATTATAAAATTGCTAGGAAACGAAAAGCAGGCTGGAGCCACCTCAGGAGCGGCAGTTTGCGGGCATGTGACCTAATCAAGGGCTGGGGAGGGGCAGTGGTGGGAGTGGGGGGGCAGGAAGCAAGGCACCTCCCAGGGCTTAGAAGGGCCTGAGGACCCCAAAGTCCGGGCTTTATGCCCGCACATGAAGACCCTCGTGGGGTCTTTCATTTGCTTCTCTTCTGTGTCTTTCTGGCTATTGTATCAGATTACGCTCGCCCGGGACCCAAGGGTCTCTGTCCACGGGCATCTGATGGCTGGCACTGGTCACGAATATTTATACTCTTTCTCTTTCAACAGCCCTCCCCCCACCAAAAAAAAAAAAATCGATCCTGCCAGTACTCTCTGTTCTTTCCTTTGGAAAGCAATTTAGTAGTTCTGTGCACTCAATTCGCTCCCACTAACAACACAGATAAGCTTAATAATAGGTGTGAGGCACTGTGCTAAGTGCTTCAAAGACATTTTCTTATTTAATCTTCCTGATAACCCCGGGAGGCAGAGTGGGGCGCACTGCTGGCTGCTATTTCACGTCCACTCTGCAATTTCCAGCAGTACAACCCTCCTGCATGGAGCCCACGTGATGCAGGGCGGGCCAACCCGGCCCCAGCCTCCGGGGTGCGCTCTGATTGGTTTAAACTGGTACTCTCGTTTTCCTGCCTGTCATTGGCTCAGGAACCCAGGCCTAAACCAATCAGCTTCAGCCATTCCCCAGTGAATGGGTTCTCAGTCAATGGGTGGGTGTGAGTCTTCAATTGGACCAATTACACTGAAAGGAAGGAATTTGCTCCCATGATGGGGCAGGCCTCTCTGCTGCCGATTGGATGTGACTTTCTGGGCTTGTGGCCTCAATTATCACCAGAAGCCATAGAGCAACCACAGGAGAAACCTGACTGTAGCCTGAAGGGGACCCCCTGGGGAGAGTTGGAAAGTTTGTGGGTCCTTGATAACCAGGGTTAGCTTCTGGATTAATCGTTTTATTTTAAAGATATATTTATTTATTTTAAAGATTTATTTATTTAGGCATACATAGGGTACAGGCCAGAGGTGTGGTGGTGAGAGGACTCAGCAGAGACAGAGGGGGAAACAGAACAGGCAGATCCACTGAAATCCACTGCTGAGGGGAGCAGCGGTCGAGGCAGGAGAGGTCTGCTGCGACCTGTGGTCAGCTCCCTGGCCGGGGATCGAACTCGTGCTGCAGTGGCTACAGATAGCTTCATAGTGCTGTGTCTTAACCCCTTGCACCACCAGGGAGACCCAGCTTCTGCATTAATCTTTCCTGTGAGCACTCCGCCTCTGCAATTTTTGCTATGTAAAATGGTGCATTTCCTTATGGTTAGTATAAATGTCTGTTCCGTATAGCTAACAGAACATCTGACCAGTGAATATAAGTATTTACCTTCATTGTACATTTGAGGAGACTGAAGTCAAAGAGGTTATGTAATATAAATGAGTCACTAAACAGGTTAGTGGGAAATCTGGGTCTGTCTGACTTTTGTGTTGATACTTCTCATCACATCAGTGAGAGGATTATTAGTTTTAGTATCCATATCCCCATTTCTGCAGTGGAAGAAGGAGAATAGCCAGTACTTGCTGAATGTCCTCTATCTGTCAGGTACTCTTCTAAGTAAGTTACTCCCATTTATTATTTTATTTTATTATTATTTTTTTAAAGTTTTATTTTATTTATGCATACAAGCACTGGGGTAAGGCCAGAGGTGTGGAGGGGGAGCGGTGAGAGGATTCACTACAGAGAGTGGGAGCAGAACAGGCAGATATCAACGGAAGTACACTGCTGAGGGGATCAGCGGGTACAGCAGGAGAGGTCTGCCGCGCCATGTGGGTCCCCTCCCTGGCCGGCAGCAGGGATCGAACTCGTGCTGCAGTGTCTGCGGTTTGCCCCACAGTGCGTTGCTCAACCCATTGCGCCACCAGGGAGGCCCTCATTTATTATTTTAAATAGTTGTCCCCATTTAACAGATGAGGAAAATGAGGCACTGAATGTTTAAGCAACCTGTCCAAGGTCACACGGCTAATAGGGCTCCAGCTGTAAGTGCTCTTACCACTATGCTAAATGGGGAAAAGCATGTCAGCTCTAACTGCAGTAGGCCAAGTTGCGAAAGTTGTTGCTATAGGCCCTGCCACTCCCTATTGTTCTACAGTAAAGCTGTTTCACTCATTTGCAAAACCAGTTCAGCTTCCATAGGCATTTGAGTTTCCAAACTTAGGAATATAAACTGTAGGCAGAGACAGTAGTCATTCTTTTTCTGTGTCCATTTCTTTCCTGGTTTATTTGTCTTGGTGGCTAAGTTTTTCCAGTTTGCTTTGTAGCTGCACTGCCACCCACTTCCTTATGTTATGACTTTAAACGAATTACATTCTTAGAACATTCACCTCCCTTCGTCCCTCTCCTGTCTGAAGCTCAGCAAACCCAGATGGCAATAGGTTTATCTCCTACTTGTTTCTTCTTGCACATTATTAACTTAGAAACTGAAAATAATTCCAAGTCTATAGCCAGGGTCTAATGGATGCTTCCCATGAGTCCAGCACTTCTCTGACTATTTTACATACACTCCTTGCAACACCTTCTATGCAAATTCTATTCTTTTTTTTTTTTTAAGATTTATTTATTTATGCATACAAGCACTGGGGTAAGGCCAGAGGTGTGGAGGGGTGAGAGGATTCACCACAGAGCGGGGAGCAGAACTGGCAGATCAACGGAAGTACACTGCTGAGGGGAGCAGTGGGCACGGCAGGAGAGGTCTGCTGCGCCATGTGGGTCCCCTCCCTGGCCGGCAGCAGGGATCGAACTCGTGCTGCAGTGGCTGTGGTTTGCTTCATAGTGTGTTGCTTAACCCACTGAGCCACCAGCGAGGCCCAAAAGCATCTATAGGTGCAGTGACCCTATTTTTTTTTAAAAGATTTTATTTATTATGCATACAAGAGCTGGGGTACTAGCCAGAGTCCAGGGAGGTGAGAGGATTCACCAGAGACAGAGCGTGAACAGAACAGGCAGACTGACTGAAACACATTGCTGAGGGGAGCAGCGGGTGAGGCAGGAGAGGTCTGCCTGTGCCATGTGGGTCCCCTCTCTGGCCGGCAGCAGGGATCGAACAAATGCTGCAGTGCCTGCAGTTCGCAAAGCAAAGATTTGAATCTAGAAAGCCTGACTCATCACTTACTCTGGTGGATCCTGGCATTATGCTTACTAGGGAAGGAAAGGGAGGGAGATTTGTACAGAATTAGAAAACTTTCAAAATATCCAGCATGCCAGTCCTCTTTTGGGCTGAGCCTGTGTTTGCCGAAGATTCTGTCAAATGAGGACTTTTGCTACTTGGTCCTGACCCTCCCCGAGCTGATCCTTTGAGCTCCGTGGGACTTCCTTAGCTTAAAATGCTCTTGGTAGCCTTCCTCCAGGGCCTCTTTGACCAAAGCAGACGCCTCCAGCCACACCTCCACTGGGCACTTGAAAGGGGCTAGTCCAAAGTGAGATGTGCCCTAAGCGCCAGAGGTAGGGCAGATTTCAAAGACTCAGCATGAACAAAAAGTAAAAGATCACATCAATAATGTTTGTATAGATTACAAGTTGAAACAAAATGTCGCCCGTGTTAAGTTAAACGAAACAGATGCCACTATTTCTTTGGTTTCGTCTTACTTTGTGACTGTAACTACTAGGTCACTGAAAATGGCCCAGATGGCTTACAATGCGTCTCTATTGGACATAATGTCCCCTTCTCCATGAAGTCTTCCTGGATGTCCACCTAGGGTGAGCCCTCTCCCCTTAAAGATTCTAACCACAGGGAGGTATTTCTCTGCAGCTAAAAGGCTGATAGTGGACAGCGCAAGGCTCGCATGGGGCTTTGCGGTATCTGGAACCAGACTCCTATCCTGTTGCTCTGCTCCGCTTGACCTTCACCTCCAGGAGGCCTCCTGAGAGAGGGTGGGTCCCCCTGTACCTGGAAGGATGCGGGCACTCATTTCCCAGGGCACTTCCGGTGAGTTGCACGCACCTCCTCAGCTTCCGTCCCATTGGCCAGAACCCGGTCACATGGCCTCCACCGCAAGGGAGCCTGGGAAATGCTGCAAGGCCGTGTGTCCAGCTATACACTGGAGAAGCTATGACTTTAAATGAAAGGAGAGATCTGGGGACCCCCAGTCATCTCTGTTCCAGCTCCTGTAAAAAGCCTCTTGGTTTCCTCACACCACCACCATCCGTGACCACCCCTCGGCTTGGCTGTTTCCTTGGGAGCACACTCCCTCCTTGAACGCGAGCTCCAGAGGCGGGGACCTGGCAGACGGCATTTCTGCACCCCACTA
Source organism: Galemys pyrenaicus (assembly GCA_019455555.1). NCBI lineage: Eukaryota > Metazoa > Chordata > Mammalia > Eulipotyphla > Talpidae > Galemys > Galemys pyrenaicus. Next base: position 2,510,445 of record JAGFMF010011768.1, read on the forward strand.
CTGAGGCACCCCCCGGCACGCACTGGGCGCAGAATGCGTGTCTGGTGACGGGTCAGCATTTGTTACAGCCAAGTTACTTCGTGGGCGTCCCTGGGGGCCAGAGCGTTGGCCCGTTGGTTGGCCGCCACAGCGCCAGGGATGGAGCGGGATAGAGGTTCCCAGCGGCGCTGGGTGGGCACTGCTTCCCTTTAACCCTGCACCAGCCTGTGCCCCACAGCTGCTCCAGAGAACGCATCCTACCTTTGCTGGCACGGCCCTGTCACCACCCCCCAGCATATCCCTTGAGTTTGTGACAACCCACTGACACCCGGGAACCGCTGCCAGATGCATCCACCTGCTCAGCTCCCTTGCAGAAGCCTCCCCAGGTGTCGTCTGTATGGGCGCATCTAAATTCCCATGGCTTTATCTCTTCTCTGATGACATCGCCTCCTAGCACAGAGAATGCACGACTGGCATCCTGTGGCCTGCACTGAAACCTGCTCCCCCTGCCCCCAGCAGGGGCAAACTACAGACTGCTCTGGTCTCTACAGCGTCACCTGCAGGGTGGGGGTGGCGGCAGAGGTGGGTGCTGGATGGAGGAGAGGAGACAGTGATTGTCCTCATCACTCCCCTGCTGGTCCATGTTTTCATCACCGTGGCTGCATCTGTGCGTCCCTCTGGGCAGGCTGCTGCGAAGCTGCGCCCGGGAGGCGTGGCCCATCCTTGCCACCTGCATGAGGCTGAATCCAACAACTCGCAAGGACCAAGGTTTAGTTTGTGTCAGCCAGTGTCAGGGGCACTCACTGAATTTTGTGGGTACTTCTTCCAAAATTGGTACTTCCCCCAAATTATAACTGTATTGATACAAAGACAATAGACAAATTGGTATAGAGAGGGATAGAAAGCAGGTGGGATTGGGGCCTCCTTGGTGGCGCAAGGGGTTAAGCACCACACTATGAAGCATCCATAGCCACTGCAACACGAGTTCGGTCCCTGCCGCTGGCCAGGGAGGTGACCCACATGGCGCAGCAGACCTCTCCTGCCTCCCCGCTGCCCCCCTCAGCAGTGTGTTTCAGTCGATCTGCCTGTTCTGCTCCCCACTCTGTCTCTGGTGAATCCTCTCACTCTCCCCACCCCACAACTCTGGCTTGTACCCCAGTTCTTGTATGCATAAATAAAAAATCTTTTTTTTAAAAAAGAGGTGGGAGTATATTCTATTTTTGTTCTGTTCTTTTTTAAAAAAAAAAGATTTATTTATTTATGCATACAGGAGCTGGGGTACAGGCCAGCATCCAGGGAGGTGAGAGGAGTCACCAGAGACAGAGCAGGGAGCAGAACAGGCAGGTGGATCAACACACACTGCTGAGGGGAGCAGCGGGGAGGCAGGAGAAGTCTGCTGCGCCATGTGGGTTCCCTCCCTGGCTGGCAGCAGGGATCGAACTCATGCTGCAGTGGCTGCGGTCCCCTTCACAATGTGTTGCCCAACCCACTGCACCACCAGTGAGGCCCTATTCTTGTTCTGTTCTTAAATTAAAATATTGCCCAGGTCCCTAAAAGGAGTGGGGTATACCTAGACCTGATTCCTGCTGCTCCTCGTGGAGAACCCAGCCAGACAGTCTGAACACAATGACATGTAACTGCCTCAGCACCAAAGGGCAGGGACAGGATGGAGCAGCGCTTAGGTCTGATTCATTCCAAAAGACTCAGCACATATAAGTAAGTCACCACCAAGCTGAATCCAAATTGGCAGACGCTTCTATTCCTAAAGACATACATGTCGTAAGGGCCTCACATCATATCCAGTCTCCTGAGCCTCACATATTTTCCTGACATGGTTGTTTTGGAAATTTTCGGTGCATCCTACATCTGGGGAAGGGGCTCCAAATGACTTCACACTGGGTGCACCAAGTCAGTCTCACTCAGATTCAGTCTATCGCATTGTTTCAGATGCACAACGTCTAAGCCGTGGGATGCCTCCTGGGCCCTGGACACTCTCGCTGCCATGGCGAACATTCCCCAAGTCCCTGGGGCTGTCTATAAGAGCGTGCCCGCATGACCCCCACGAGGGGGTCCAGGAAAGACAGGGACAGCGGTGTCCGCCGGAAGCAGAGTAACTCTGGGGGGGTGGACTGAGCCAATTTTCTGGGAGCTGCTGAGAAAGTGGGGCTGCTCGAAAGTGCCAAGCCCAACAAAAACAAAGAGAACAACCCAGTCAAAAAATGGGCAAAAGAGCTAAAAAGGCAGTTCTCCAAAGAGGAAATGCAAATGGCCAACAGGCATATGAAAAAATGCTCAACTTC
>JAGFMF010011768.1:2513304-2526646 GCA_019455555.1 Galemys pyrenaicus
CAAAAATGAAAAGACAAAGACAAATTGGGGACACTTGGTGGGGAGGGAAGAGGGGAAGGGTGGAGGGCAGACGGGAGCACGGGGGACTGAGGTGATGGTACACTGGTGTTACATGATAGGGAATACATGGGGATTACAATTGATGTCAAATATATGTAAATTAAAAAAAATTTATATTAAAAAGAAAAAAAAGTAAAAAAAAAGAAAGTGCCGAGCCCGCTGTGGATGGCCATGCAGGCAGCCAGGAAGCCTCGCGAGCTTGGAGCTTGGAGCAAGAGGAGGAAGGGCCGAATGAGCCACTTCTAAGGTTCACCTAATGCTTATTATGGAGACAGTACATCTTGAGGTCAGCTTTATGATGTCAACAACAAAAGTGCAGTGCTACACCCATCTACAAGCTGAGAGGGCAGTCTCCGCCTGCACCCGCTTCGCCTAGCCAGCCCCAGCGCTCTCTGCTTCTCTCCACCCCTTCCTTGAGACCCAGTTCCCATCACCTCCTCCAGGCTGCCTGTCCCAATCACCCCCTTCTCCTCCACCGCCTGTCCCAGGAGCTCTTATACTTCACAACACTGGCCACGGCTGTGAGCACCTCCTTGCTCCCTGCAGCCCTTGCACCCCAACTTCCCTTTTCCCCTCACCCTAATTTGCATTAAAACATATAATAGCAGCTAAAATGTTTACAGACTTTGCATACGTAACTCCCCTAGGAAATGGGGGCTACTGTCACTTTTATTTTGCAGACGCAGGAACCGTGACCCCAGGAGTTTTGTCTCCGGTCTCACAGGGAGTGAGGGGCAGGGCTGGAATGGACCCCACACTGCTCAGCTCCAGAGCCTGCCCTCGTAACCACGCACCTGCCCGCCTAACTACCTCAACATCGCAAAGGGGATAGGTGGTGGCTTTAAAAAGCTTGACCACTGTAAAAGTGCTTACATTGGAAATAAAAACAAGCGCTCTCCTAGGTCGCGAAGTGCCTGTACAGGCACGAACACGCCGTGGATAAGCCGGGCTCCAGCCAGGAGAGGGGAGTCGTCCAACCATGGTGACAGTGCAAGTTCAGCTTCAGGGATGATTAGCCACGGTCATGCATGTGTCACTCACCCACAGGGACTCACTCTGAGAAACGCATTGTTAGGACAGTTGGTCATGGCGTGAACATCGGCGTGTGACCGCGCCTGGCCAGATGGCACAGCCGACGAGACCACCTTCACCTGTGGGTCCATCACGGACCGAAACATGGGTAAGTGACTGTAGGGCCAGGGTGACAAAGAGCTGGACTTCTCATTTAAACAGCCTCAGGCTGCTATAAAACACCCAAGGAAGAGGCCCCCAACCCTCAGGGCTTTTGGTGAGGCAGCAGACCTTTCTGGAAACCTGCTCTTTTGGATCATGCCAGAAATCTGCTCTCTAGGTTTCTGGAGAAACTGCCCACAGGGAAGGGGCTGGACTTTGGGAGAGCCACAAAGGCATCGGGCACACTGGGAGCTGCAGGGGAGCTGGGGGCAATGTTGCTATGAAACTGCTGGAGGGTGATGGGAAGCTGCAGGCCACTGGGTGCCACTGGCCACGGGCAGTGCAGGAGACAATGGACCGGCTGGGACACTTTGCTACAAAGCCACCAAGGTGTGTGCCGGGTGGAGCCTGGCCCCTGGGCGTTGCAGGACCTGCACACTGGAGAAATAGTCTTGTGCAAGCCAAGAGCCTGCCAGGTGAGTACAAGGAACCAAGCAGGAAAGCCTTTGCTCCTGGAGTGACTCTCCAGTGCCCTCTATGGACAAAGCTTCACCTGCACAGTGAAAATATTTAAAGGGCCCAGACCCATTTTCACAGAGTAGGGGAAAAGGGTGAATTTTAATAACACACACTATCATGATTAAGATGCTTCTGGTTGCAAGTGACAGACACCCTATTCAAACATACTTTGTAGAAAGTTGTGTATGTGGAGGGTTGCAGGTGAGCAGTCTCAAAGTATTATCCCCATATAATGTCATTCTTTACAAGTGACAGACAGTACCTTTACAGTGGATACCTAAGGAAGGCGCCACCTCAAACAAGAGACTTTTTTTTAAAAAAGATTTATTTATTTATGCATAAAAGCACTGGGGTACAGGCCAGAGGTGTGGGGGCGGTGAGAGGACTCACCACAGAGAGTGGGGAGCAGAACAGGCAGATCAACAGAAGTACACTGCTGAGGGGAGCAGCGGGCACGGCAGGAGAGGTCCTGTACCGTGTGGGTCCCCTCCCCAGCCGGCAGCAGGGATCGAACTCGTGCTGCAGTGGCTGCAGTTTGCTTCATAGTGCGTTGCTTAACCCACTGCGCCACCAGGGAGGCCCTCAAACAAGAGACTTAACATCACTAGCTGATGAGAAAAAGCAAACTCAAGTGTCTTCTGCTGTCTTTCCCTCTCTATGTCTGTGGTCATATTTACCCTCTAGTTCCCAGCCTTTATGCTCTTTTTTAAAAGATTTTTATTTATTTATGCATTCAAGAACTGGGGTGTAAGCCAGAGGTGTGGAGGTGGGGAGCAGGACAGGCAGACTGACTGAAACACACTGCTGAGGGGAGCAGCGGGGAGACAGGAGAGGTCTGCTGTGCCCTGTGGGTCAGCTCCCTGGCCAGGGATCCAACTCAGGCTGCAGTGGCTGCCTACAGCTTGATAGTGCTGAAACTTAACCCCTTTCGCCACCAGGAAGGCCCTCTGCTGTGACTTTTTACCCAGACAGAGTGGGAAAAAAAATACCTCCCAAAGTTGCCCATGCCCTGATGCCTGGACCTATGCCATGGCAAGGGGGTTGGGGTGAAGATGGAATGTGGGGTGCTCAGCAGGGGACCTGAGGGAGATGATCCAGGGTTACCAGATGGGTCAATGTCATTGCAGGGAGCCAGCTAAGAAGGGGCAGGAGCAGGGAAGGAGAAAAGGCTAAAGGGTCGGTGATGGGAGCAGGGAGTAGGTGGAGCTTTGGAGAGTGTGGGAGGAGCCAGAAGGCACTGAGTGGGAGTGGCCTCTAGAAGCTCCCAAAGGAAAGGCAGCCTAGTCACACTGATTTGAGCCCTGGGACGGCGCTTGCACTTCTGACCTCTGCACTCTGAGATGATAAACGTGTGTGCTTTGCGACCGCTCCATCTGCAGGGCTTTGTTACAGCAGCCCCAGGCGCTAACACGCCATCTCTGTTTCTCCTCCTCCCCTCTCCGTGGTCTCCCCACGAGTCGCAATTCACTGTCTGGGGTGTTCTCTCCCTCACTGAGGGTGCTGCCTGGCACCCACAGTCATAGGATAGGGGAGAGAGAGTCAGCTCCCACCCAAGCATCAGGGCAAGGTGCGCCTCCGCGTTCCCAGGGTGCAGTGCGCATGCTCCACATCTTTCTGTGCGTCAGGAGAGACCTCAGCGAGGGAGCCATGGACCGCGCCAGGGAGCTGGTAACACTGTTGCTTCAAGCTACTGTCAAATTTGAGCTACTGCGAGTGAGTAGTAGGGAACCGACATCTCATACCACTGAACTTAGTTAGTATCGCCCCCATTTTCTTCTTGGGGACCTAATATAAACTTTTGATTAAAACTGCATAGAGTCCTCCCTGGTGGCACAGAGGGTTAAGTAACGCACTATGAAGCAAACTGCAGCCACTGCAGCACGAGTTAGATCCCTGCTGCTGGCTGGGGAGGGGACCCACGTGGTGCAGCAGACATCTCCTGCCTCGCCTGCTGCTCCCCTCAGCAGTGTGTGTCGGTCCATCTGCCTGTTCTGCATCCTGCTCTGTCTCTGGTGAATCTCCTCACCCCCTACACCTCTGGCCTGTACCCCAGTGCTTGTATGCATAAATAAATCTTTTAAAAATACAAAATAAAAATAAAATTGCATAGATTGGGGCCTCCCTGGTGTCTCAAGGGGTTAAGCACTTCACTATGAAGCATCCGCAGCCACAGCAGCTCAAGTTCGATTCCCCACCACAGAGGTGACCACTTGGTGCAGCAGACTTCTCCTGTCTCCCCGCTGCTCCCCTCAGCAGTGTACTTCAGTCAATCTGCCTGTTCTGCTCTCCACTCTATTTCTGGGGAATCCTCTCACACACCCCCATACCTCTAGCCTGAACCCCAGTTCTTGTATGCATAAATAAATAAATCTTGGGGGAAAACCACTCCTTTATATATAAAAGTGCATAGACTACTTGGGAACACCTTTACATTCTACAGACATCATCTCAACGTGCCCAGGGAATAGAAATATATTTATCATCCCACTTTCAAGACGAAGCTGGGGCCTCCAGAGGGAAGTAGCCAGAGCAGCTGGAAGGTAGATGGGGGGACTTGGGTTTGAAGGCAGATGTGTGCAATGTGTCTGTGTGTTAGGAGGGGGGAGCGGGGAGGGGCAGACCTTTTGCACCCCCCAGGGCCACGCCTCCTTCACAGGCTTTCTCCTGGAGGCCCAGGTGGGCACAGCCAGGACTTGCGCCAGGGAGCCCCCGTTGGCTGCAGCTACTTGGCTTCAGCAGACGCGGAGCCGTGGCCTGCCCGTCTCCTCTCTCTCCGTCTCCTCGGAGAAGCAGGATTGCTTACAGTAAATGAAAACCAAGTCTTGTACAGGAAGCGCAGCCCGATCCATTACAGCGTTACTCTAGCCGGTAATGTACCTGTGCGCTGCCTGCACCGCCAGACTGTCTGCTGAGCGCCGAGGGTTTCAAGGCGCCCTAGGCTGCTCCCTGGGGTCAAAGCTCAGAAACGCAGCATTGGGGGAGCAAAACCCCCCGCCCCCCGCCCCCCCGCCCCAGGTTGATCCTCTGGGTCTCCTGAGACCACGGCAGCGCTCATGGCTGGATCAGATGCCAAGAGATGCTCCAACAGGGTGTTCACCTGCCTCCCTGCCCGGGGGCGGGGAGGGCCGTGCGGCTGAATCACCTGCCCGGCCCTGACCCCGCCGCCCGCGCCACGCCAGGCTCAGCTCGCGCCTTTCGCCCTCTAGCGGCCACGGGCAGGAAGGAGCCGGTCTCTGGTCCGCAGAGTCTGGGGAGCGCCCAGCTGCAGTGACCGGTCAGGTCCTCCTGTCCCTGCGCGACCAGACACACAGAAGAGACAACCCAGAGGAATGGACAGTCCCAGTCAGACAACTCCTGTTAAAGAATGATGGCGCTGAATAACGCAGGTGTCCACGGCCTCGTCTGATAAAGGTACCTGGTCACATCAGCTATGAAAGAAATCTTGTTTTCTCCTTGGTGTTTGTATTTTTGACGACTTAACTTCTTAAAGAGCACTTTAAGGTTCACAGAAAATTGAGGGGAAGGTACAGAGATTTCCCATATGCTCCCTGCCCCCACACAAGCACAGCTTCCCCTACTATTAACCACTGGCACACAAGTGTCACCCCAAGTCCAGAATCTGTATTAGGGCTCCCCCTCAGTGCTGTAGATCCTATGGGACTGGACAAATGTAGTAACCTGTCTCCACCATCATAGTATCATACAGAGTATTGTCACTGCCCTGGAAATCCTGTGCTCCCATTATTCACTCCTTCCTGGCCCAATTCCTGGTGACCCCTCATCTTTTTCCTCTCTAAGGTCTTGTCTTTTCCAGGATGTCACTGAGTTGGAAGCACATAGGAGGTGGCCTTTTCAGGCTAGTCTGTTTCACTTAGCAGTATGCATTTAACATTCCTCCATGTCTTTTCGTTTCTTTTTCTCATTGGGTAGTAGTCCACAGACTCCAAGGTCACCATTTATGCGTCCCCTCCTCTACCGATGGGCCACTTGGTGGCTTCTAAGTTTGGCAGTTATGAATAAAGCTGCTATAAACATTGTGTGTAGGTTCTTGTGTGACATAAGTTTTCAGCTCACTGTTGGCTCACACAGTATGTTTATTTCGTAAGAAGTCACCAAACTGTTTTCCAAGATAGTGGCACCATTTTGCATTCTCACCAGCCGTGAATGAGAATTCCTATTGTTCCATGTCCTTGTCAGCACTTGCTGTTTTCAAGTTTCTGGATTTAGGCCATGCTGAAAGGTCTATAGTGGTGTTTGTTTTTAGCACTAGATTTTACTGTGAGGAGGGGTCTCCCTGGTGGCTGTGGGTTAAGTCTCAGTGCTCACGACTACAGCTCACATATGGCACAGCAGACCACTCCTTTCTCACCCATTGCTCTCTTTGGCAGTATATTCCCACACCTTTTGCCTACACTCCCATTCTCCCATACACACACACACGCACGCACGCACACACACACACCAACCCCCCCAAGCTAGTTTTTATTATAAAACTGAAGATGGATTCTCATGATTAAAAATAAAAATAGAAACCCCTAGTTGGCTACTAGAGCTTTCTGTGGGTACCCTGACATGACTTTCCCTTTCTAAAGTGGTTCCCATAACCAGGAACTTTTCTTACTCTGGAGCCCACAGACCTCTCATGTTTCCATGTATAGACTTCAGAGCACTGGAGAACCTTCTGGAATTACGTGTAATTGAGCATGTGTATTTAGTAAAAGGCAAAAAATTTCTACAATCTGAAGAGAAACCAGGTTATGAGCATGTAAGGAGGGAAGTGGGCTTTCATCAATTGATCGTGGGGTCTCCAACTATGAACCCCACAACAGGTCCATTGCATAGATACATCACATTTTGTTTATCCACTCATTCTTTGATGGGCATTTGGGTGGCTTTGTTACAGCTCCTTGGAAGGATTAGTCAACTAGGATAAGCAGCACATATTCTAAGTTCCATTCTGATGAGTTTGATATCTGCACACCAGGAAGCCATCACTGAGTGAAGATAGTGAACATGTCCTCACCCTTAAAAGTATCTTCCTTCGGTGAGTCCCCTCACTTTCTGCCTCCAGCCAACCGGTGATACCTGGTCTGGTAAGGAGGTTAGTCACACCTGGAACAGATGCTCCTGGGTGCTGTAGATATCCCATCTTCCACCACACTCCATGGGGTAGTAGCTCACACTAATTAGGGTCAGAGATCTGTGTTCTCACAAGTGTGAAGCGGACTTAAACCAACCAGCTACTAGGTATGGCAGAGAAGGACACCAATGACAAGAAGTGCAGGGGCATCCAAGAAGGTGTGGCTATTAACTGAAATAATTGTGATACACACATCAAATTAATGCCCACTGGACATATAGAGGGAAAAAAAATCGAAGCTTCTCTTGAGTGATCTCTGTCCCTGGAAAATTCAACTGCCTCTTCTTGGAAGAGATTTTTTTGTTTGCCCAGAATTTCTCCCTCATAGCAATTGGGATATTTGGTCTGAAGGTATAAAATTCAACAAGAAACCTGGGTTTCTTTGCTGATATCTACCAAAGTGGGAACAAAATTAAGATGTCACATAGTCAAAATCCCTTTGGAAATCCTCACTTCCCCAGATAAACACCAGGGGAATGACCACAATGAATTCAGAAGTTCTGGTACATGAAAAGCATAGGTCTTTAAATTCTAGACTCACACTCAAGGGAAGGAGAGGCTCCCCTAATTCACCCTGACTCATAAGCTGGGAAACAGTTTTGATCACACCCATTATTTAAAATCTCCATCTAGTTAGCCTGTATAAGTGCAGTGCACAGAGAACACAACTTACTTTATATTTGCAGAAGTTATTTCATACTTGTTGAGAAGTGTCTGGAAGGATACACACCAGCATGTCAACAGTATATGTACCTCTAGGATGATGGAATTGGAAAACCGGAGGAAAGCCTTTTACTTCTTATTTGTTTGAATTGTTATACTGAGCAAGTGCTACTTGACAATGAAAAATATCCTGTTATAAACAGTAGCCCCACATCATTAATTATTTCAGGGAACATGATTTAAACATTTTTTTAAAGGTTTACTTATTTATTCATACAAGAACTGGAGTGTAGGCCGGAGGTATGGGGGGTGAGAGGATTCATCAGGGACAGAGTGGGGAGCAAAAAAGGTGGATCTACTGAAATACACTGCTGAGGGGAGCAGCTGGGGAGACAGGAGAGGTTTGTTGTGCCATGTGGGTCAGCTCCCTTTCTGGGACTTGAACTTGTGCTGCAGTGACTGCAGATAGCCTCACAGCGCTGCACCTTAACTCCTTGCATCACCAGGGAACCACCCCCACCCCCTGCCCCTGAAACATGATTTTTAACAGCTACTTATATTTGACAGATTGGGTTTGGGTGGGAGATGAAAGTAATTGTTTACTCACCTGTTTATGACATGGAACTGTCAAATCTCTAGGAGAGGGACCTTGTACCATTCCACAAAGCCAGGTGCAGAGAATGGGTCCATTTAAGAACTTTGGAATGACTGAGCCCTGCTCCTAGAGGAGACACAGATGACAGGAGGTGGGAGGAAGAGGGTGAGGGCTGTCTGGGAACTGATTAAGAGAGATGTAGAGAGATGCTTTTACATCCAAATTGCTTGAACTCTAACTCTTTGTATGACCTTGGGCAAGTCATTTAACGTCTCCATGGAAACTGGGCTTCAGTTTCCCCATTTGTAAAGCTCATACTAATTATAGTGTCTACTTTATAGGGCTGTTTTGAGGATTAAATGAGTCAATAGACAAAGCAGTTAGTAGTGCCTGGCTCCATTCTCAATAGAGTTGCCTATTAAATGCTCTTTTCTTGGATAAACCATTTTAGCTCTTGTCAAGGTGAGGTCCCCAGATCATTTATATCAGAATCCTAACAAGGATTCCTAACCAGTACAGCACTTTCTTGAGATGAAAATGGCTTGTTTACCACTCAAGAGTTCATTCACGTTAAGCTGACTACAAAGCCTTTCAGTATCTACCAAGTTCCCTTCCAGGGCTTGCTGGCTGGTTGGGGACAATTTCCCATTGAATGAGCGCTTGACTGCCTGTGTCCAGAAGCCGGGAACATTGTTCTTTCTGTGATCTTTCCAGAACCTAAAATACTAAGTGGTAAAATGCAAAATCACCAATAGTCAGCTATTTTGGATTTGCAAAAAGTCAATTACATATGATTCAGCCACTTAAAATTCCACCACTCTCATATTTATTCACTTCTCCCAAATGACCTACAGAGATTCTCTCCTGAAATATTATGACCCAGAGCAAGCAAAAATGTCAAAGAAAAAAGTCATCTCAAATCACTTAAAAGGAAGTCAGGAGCATCGTGGTAGGAGGCAGGGAGGAGCCGTCAATGTACTTGGCATCATACGTAAGTTTAGTTGTTTCCAGGAATCAGGGATGAAAAGGGAAGAACGCAGTTTTTCTTCTGTCTGACAAAAGGAACTAAAACTGGGGGTGGGTGGGATTTGAAGGGCGTCAAATCAAAATGGATCAAAATGGTCAAGTCAGAACCCAGGCCTGAGTGAGTGACCACCTCCTGAACTTCAGCTCTGAGACAGTCACAATTTCCTTTAAGTTGGAGGGACAAATAGAAACTTTCAGTTCTAGCAGCAGGCATCACCCGGCAGAAGGCAGTTACAAGATCAAAGGGACAATTTAATGCATCTGTAACAGCCATTAATTTGCTGCAGAGGTAACAATAAACTCTGTTCCCATGGCTGGTCTGTTTGACTTTACAACCAAATCTTGTCGTTTTTGTGCCTTGCTTTCAATGTGCAAGTAAACATCTCTTATTCTCACAGCATTAAACTATAAACAATGACAAGGACCCAGAAAGCCTCAGAGAATGACAAGAGGCTTTCACCGTTAGCCAAAGGCAGGGCAGTCGGGCTCTTGGTTCAGAGAAACCCAGAATTGGGACCTTAGGCTCCCCTTCCCCATTGCTCTATCCCTTAATTATCTCACAGTTAAAGTTCTCTTGCTTTAAGCCAGTGGTTCTCACACATTGGTGAGGGCAATGCAGGTGAGTCACACACACACCCATTCTGGAAATGCTCAGATACATTTTGAATTGTTACAACTTGGGGTATGGATATCCAGTGAGTAGAAAAGGAAGGGGAAGGGAGGAGGGAGGGAAGAAGAGGGGGCAGTAGAATTGGGGGGCAGTAGTCAGAAAATATAAGAAAGGAGACAAAAATGAGAGAAGAGAAGAACGACGACACCGGAGAGGAAAGGTGTCAAACTTCATAGAGGTGCTGGATCCAGCCAGACCTGAACTCTCCCCTTGGACTTTCCAACTATGTGACTCAATTTGAGCCGGCCTAGGTAAAGGCAAATTCGAGCTGGTAGGCTAAGAGTAGCTCCAAGTCCTGTTTGAACAGGTGGATGTGCTGAGCCCTGTAACAACATCCTGTTCAGTTTGGCCAGTGACCACGAGGCACCAGGATAGACAAAAGGCGTTAGATCCTGACTAGAGATTAGCTCATCATTTCCTGGATAGAGAAGGTGGAGAACCCACGTGTGCAGCTGGAATGTAACCCATCAGGCAGAGGCCCAACCCAGAAGGAGCAATAATACCAGTCTCCTCCAACCCACCTCTTGGGCCTAACCTTTACCTGTCTCCTCCTAACTCCCCTGGAGGAGCCAAGCTCAGCATTCCTTCCTGGCACCGGCTCCCTCGTGTACAGGTCTCTCACAAAGCCTTGCCTGGTTCAGTTATCTACTGACTCTGCTGAATTTTTCTCTTTTGGGTCAGGATCTATAACAAATTACTTCCCATTTTAGTTGAAGCCTTTTAAGTTTAGTTTCAGGGGGGTTTACTTACCTGTAGCCAAGATTCCTAAGACCAGAGTGAGTGACTGCCAGCTGTTCAGGGGTGCAATCCACTTTGAACATGAAATCTCCCTTCTACCCTGGATGATCCCTTCTACTCTCTCCCCCTTCCCGTCACCCCCAAAGGCTGGGTGACATCCTGCTCCACACGCTCATCCTAGGTTTATGGTCTCATGTGGGGATGAGAGAGAATCAGGGTCCCAGGTAGGTGAGAAGGGGCAGGCCACCGTCCCCCACTGCCTGACATGGGGACATCTTCATCTGGACGTCACAGGGAAAAGGTGACCCCAGGAGAAGGAGGTCCCTTGCAACCCCCTGGTTCCCTGGGATATGGTCTGTGGGTTCTCCTGCCAGGGTATCCTCCCCCTTCCAGGCCAGCACAGGGGGCTGCGGTTGCAGGGCCAGCCAAGGTGGCTCCTGGGCCTCCTGGTGGGGGCGGGAGGGCATTGCTTTGAGAATTAGGATCTGGAGCTGACCGCGTGGAGCAGGTGGCCACAGCAACTGCCGGCCCACCCAGCCAAGCCCAGCTCCTCCCCTCAGCAGTGTGTTTCAGTCCATCTGCCTGTTCTGCTCCCTGTCCTCTGGTGAATCCTCTCACCTCCTGCGCCTCTGGCCTGTACCCCAGCTCTTGTGTGCATAAATGAATAAATCTTTAAAAAAAGAACTTGCTCTGTGCCCTTCCTGGCACCACAAAGAACAACATAAAGTAGCAGCAGGAAGCTCATCTCTGCTGCTCTCCTGGCACAGAGGAGAGGCCTGGAGCAACAAACCAGGCCTCGTGCCGCTGAGGACCCTGCCGAGCCGCTGCGGTTCGTCAGCACTTCCCACCTTCCAGAATCTTCTGTTGTTCCTGGCTGTTAAGCAGTTGTGATGAAATCTCATCTACCTGGACTGGCAGAGCGAGGAATCTGGTGGTGTCAGAATATGCCCTGGACGCCAGGGATAAGTGTAGGGTTAGAGCAATCAGGTCTTTCCACCCTCCCTCCACTGCGATGATGGACACCTGCGGTGCTGCGAGCATGCCAGGGTGGGCGTGCGCAAGTGGGTGCACCTGAGTTGGACACGGGCTTAAATGGGCGGCGTCATGAGGACAACAGGACCGACCAACAGACCAAAGAGCAGTAGTGAAAGCAGCAGAGACAGAGAAGCAGCTGAGAGGGGTGAGATGCGCCGGGGGCTCGGAGGCCTGCCAGCCTCCCGGCCCCCCGGCACCCCTGCCTGCCGTGTACCTGGCCACCTCTACTAATAAAAGCATGAAAAGCCACCGAGGGCTCCAAGACTCCTTCCTTGACCCGTCTGCCCAGAACCATCCCGAACCTTGCTCCTGTGCCGCCCCTTCCCGCCGCTACAATAAGCTACCTAGCTGTTCTTAACCCTGATGGCACTTGGGGTTCCCTGGTGTAGGGTAAATCGAAGAGTGACCAGGCTTTTCCACCCGCCACCACTGGTGTCGGCCACGGACCCCTGCGGTCCTGCACGCAGCCTGACGGCGGCACCTGGAGCAGGGTGTGGGCATGCACAGGTGGGCGCACCTGGGCTGGGACACGGGCGTGTGAGGGCGGCGTCACGAGGACGCCAGCAGAGGAGAAGCAGAGAGCCCAGAGAGTGAAGGCGTGCGGGGTCTGAGGCCCGCCAGCCTCCTGGCCCCGGCCCCTGCCTGCCGTGCGCCCGGTCTCTCCGAGCTAATGATGCGGTAGAGGCTTGAGAGAGCCGCCGAGGGCCCCAGGACTCCTCCTTGACCCGTCTGCTCGGAATCACTGAGAGCTTGCCATGCCTTCTGGCACCGCACCTGGGGAGCCCTGAAAACAAAATGCTGAGGTGGGGGAGCAGCCCGGCAAGTGGGGTTCAACGCGTCTAGGGTGCGGTTTATAGCAGACGCGGGAAGCAACAACGATCAGTTGACACAGGACAACCGGAAGCCTGTTCTCCCATCCCAGCACTGACCAGGCCCGGCCCTGCTCGGCCTCCACGGTCAGCCAAGCTCGCTCGGTCAGGGCATGTGGCCTGGACCTGGAACCTGTTCTGCGCCGCTCAGTCTCCACTTCTCCAGGTGAGTCCCCACTTCCCCTGAATGTTCGCACTGACCCTGACCGTTTCTTAACCTCCCCGCAGTGCACCTCCCTGTAACACGGGCAGGCAGGGGCTGCTCCGCCCCATCCAGCCCCTTCCCCTGCCACCCCTCCCACGCCTCTTCCCCTCTGCCCTCCCTCTGCCCACCCTGCTGGATGCCTCAGGTCTGTGGGGGCCTTCAAGGGTTGTCTTTGTCTGACCCTTTGGTTTCTCTGCCTTCCACATTTAATTGACACCACTGGGTGCCCCGTTTAGTTTGAATAAGGTGAAGCCAGTTTGCTTTCTGTAGTGCTGGACCAGTTATACTCCCACTGGCGGCGTATAGGGCTCCCTTTTCTCTGGAAGTGGGACCACATCAACCCCGTGTCCCAGATGAGGAAATGGCGTGAGCTGCTAGGCTACTGATGTCCGCCTGGCTGGTCCCAGGCTAGTGACGTCCGGCTGGGCTGGTCCCGGGCTAGTGATGTCCGGCCGGGCTGGTCCCGGGCTAGTGACATCCGGTCGGGCTGGTCCCGGGCTAGTGACGTCCAGTTGGGCTGGTCCCGGGCTAGTGACGTCCGGCCGGGCTGGTCCTGGGCTAGTGACATCCGGCCGGGCTGGTCCTGGGCTAGTGACGTCCGGCCAGGCTGGTCCCGGGCTAGTGACATCCGGCCGGGCTGGTCCCGGGC
>JAGFMF010011768.1:2527686-2541878 GCA_019455555.1 Galemys pyrenaicus
GGCTGGTCCTGGGCTAGTGACATCCGGCCAGGCTGGTCCCGGGCTAGTGACATCCGGCCAGGCTGGTCCTGGGCTAGTGACATCCGGCTAGGCTGGTCCTGGGCTAGTGACATCTGGCCAGGCTGGTCCCGGGCTAGTGATGTCCGGCCGGGCTGGTCCTGGGCTAGTGACGTTCAGTTGGGCTGGTCCCGGGCTAGTGACGTCCAGTTGGGCTGGTCCTGGGCTAGTGACGTTCGGTTGGGCTGGTCCTGGGCTAGTGACGTCCAGTTGGGCTGGACCCGGGCTTGTGACATCCGGCCGGGCTGGTCCTGGGCTAGTGACGTTCAGTTGGGCTGGTCCTGGGCTAGTGACATCCAGTTAGGCTGGACCCGGGCTAGTGACGTCCGGTCGGGCTGTTCCCGGGCTAGTGACGTCCGACTGGCACTGGGGCCCAGGGCCGCTCCCCGCAACACCAAGCTCACAGACACGCGTGAAAGCTCACCGGTTTGTCTTCTAGCGGTCAGGTTCGTTGCTAGTTTTGCTGCCACCGACATGGCCCCAAACCAGGTCGGCCAGGTGGCCTCACCCCTCTCCGCACTGTGCTGTGGTCCTGGAGCCAGAGCGTCCCTCTGTCCTTGGTCCTCAGCCTGCCTAGGCGACGCCCAGCACCAGGTGTGCAGGCTCCTACCCTGCTCAGGGCCAGGAAGCCGGGCTCCGTTTCAGCTGCTCCATCTGCAAGTCCCGTCCCCTCCCTAGGCCTTTGCTTCCTCACCTGTGACATGAGGCTGGAGGGCTGTGGTCCTTTTGCCGGGAGTGCCACGAGCTGCGCCTCCTCCTGCATCTTGTCTCTGCACCTTTGCACTCGCTCGCTCGCTGCTGCTCTGTGGTGTCCTCCCTTCCAGCGCTCAGGCCTGTCGCTCCCACCGCTTCTTCCTCCCATCCTCGGCCAGAGGGAGTCTTCTCTGGGCGAGAAACAGCAGCCTGCTCCCCACTTCTGCCCCAGGCAGTCTGACTTTACCAGT
This sequence comes from Galemys pyrenaicus, assembly GCA_019455555.1. NCBI lineage: Eukaryota > Metazoa > Chordata > Mammalia > Eulipotyphla > Talpidae > Galemys > Galemys pyrenaicus. Next base: position 2,528,688 of record JAGFMF010011768.1, read on the forward strand.
AAGCCCGTGTCTTCCTTTAGGTAAGACCTTTCCATGTGTGACAGGGATAAAGAGGACACAGCAAAATGTCCCTCCTTCAACCGTCTCTCCCCCCACCCCTTCCTCGCCCCAACAACAACACAGCTGCTCCCCTCCCTGCAGGAGAAAGTCTGCGTGTTCCAGCCAAGGTTCTATAGATCCCACCTCTTCCCAAAAGCATATTGCTTTGAAGTTTTCCTCTGGAAAATTAGAGAAGTAGAATAGCATAGGGGTCCGCCCCTGCCCAGCACCCAGCTCAGCGCCAAACACTATCACCTCCCGCCTGTCTGTTCTCCGCCTCCACCCACTGCCTGCGCTCGCTAGATTAACTCATAGCAAATTCCAGACATTTGGGCCTCCCTCGCAGTGTAGGGGCTAAGACTCGGCGCTATCAAGCTATCACCAGCAACTGCAGCCTGAGTTCCATCCCTGGCCAGGGAGCTGACCCACAGGGCGCAGCAGACCAGTGTTTTCAGTCCATCTGCCTGTTCTGCTCCCCACTCTGTCTCTGGTGACTCCTCTCACCCCCACACCTCTGGCCTGTACTTCTGTTCTTGCATGCATAAATAAATCAATCTTTAAAAAAAAGATTCCAGACATTTTATTTCACTCACAAATATTTCAGAATGGACTTCACACCATCGTATCATTGTATACTATAATTTTAACAATCATTCCTCAATACAATAAAACATCTGTTTGCGTCAGAAGCACAGGTGATGAAAACAAAAACAGACAAGTAGGATTATATCAAACCAAAGGTGTCTGTGTAGCAAAGGAAGCCTCGACATGTAAAGGCAACCAAGGACACGGGAGAAAGTATTTGCAAATCATCTAGCTGGTAGAGGTTTATGCCCCAAATATGCAAAGAATGCACACAGCACCATAGCAAGAACAACAGATAATCCAGATAAAATGGACAAAGGAAGTAAATAGATACTTTGTTCCCAGATGACACACAAGCGACCAGTCGTAAGTAAAAAGGTGCTCAGCCTCACTCATCCCCAGGGATTTTTGAAAATAAAAGCTCAAAGGACGATCCCTACTTTACCCTGCCACATCTCTCCCCTGAGGCTGTAACCTGCTCTGTGAATTCAGGGAAGGAAGGGGAGGCACAGGGAGAAGACGCAGCCCAGGTAAAAAGCACAGGGCATGCTAACCAGGTGAGCTGTTGAGGGCCAACCTCATCCTTCTTCCTTTGCATTCCTGGGGTCTTAAATCTTTCACTGGGCCTCCCTGGTGGCACAAGAGGTTAAGGCGCAGCACTGTGAAGCATCCGCAGCCACTACAGCACCAGCTCAATCCCTGCCGCCGGCCAGGGAGGGGACCCACATGGTACAGCAGACCTCTCCTGTCTCCCCGCCGTTCCCCTTGGCAGTGTGTTTCAGTTCATCTGCCTGTTCTGTTCCTCACTCTGTCTCTGGCAACTCACCCACCTCTGGCCTGTACCCTAGTTCTTGTATGCATAAATCTTTTTTTAAAAAATCATTAAAATTTTTTCTTTTTTTTTTAAAGATTTATTTCTTTATTCATACAAGAGCTGGGGTACAGGCCAGAGGTGCAGGGTTCGTGAGAGAATCCACCAGACAGAGCAGGGAGCAGAACAGGCAGATGGACTGAAATCCACTGCTGAGGGGAGCAGCAGGGAGACAGGAGAGGTCTGCTGCGCCATGTGGGTCACCTTCCCAGCCGGCGACAGGGATCGAACTCATGCTGCAGTGGCTGCGTTTTGCTTCATCGTGCATTGCTTAACCCATTGCACCACCAAGGACACCCTATTACATTTAATCTTCATAAAATGATGAAGCAGCACATTATTGTTGCAGAAAAAAATCCCCAGATTTAGTCACCGATAATCTCACAGTTTCTGCAGGTGAGAAAATCAGGAGTGGCTGAGGGGGTGGCCCCAGTTCCCGTCTCTCGTGGTGTTGTGGTCGGGCGGTGGCGCGGCTGTGCGCGTCTTACAGGCTTGACGTGGGCTGCGAGATCGTTTCCCCAGCAGGTCACTTGCATGCCTGCAAGTCCTTGCTGGTGCTGGCGGGAGGCGGCAGGTCTAAGCAGATGGGCATCGCCACCCGCGCGAGCGGCCTTGCACCATGGCGGCTGTTGGCCCCAGAGCAGGGGCGGGCAGGCGAGGCAGAAGCTGCAGCGTCTCGTGACCCAGTCGCAGGATTCGCACACTGTCATACCCTCACTAGCCTAACGGTCACCAGAGTGGAAGCAGCCTCGCCAGAGGCAAGAACAGCGGGAGTGCGCGCTCCTGGGCGCCATCTTAGGGGCTGCTACTATGGCGCTCATTAGCTCCGCTTGCAGAAGAGGTAACTGGGGGGCTTGGGTTTAGAACTTTAACTTGCCGGATGTCAGAGAGATTCGACCCCCAGCAGTTTGACCAGGTATACTGCCAACTTGCTTTCAAAGCCACGGTCAGCACTCAGGTGCGTGAGAGATTAATGCACTCAGGTAGCGTGTACAGACCCTCTCATGTGCCAGGTTCTGTGTGGGGTGCGGGTTGAAGTTCTGGAGATGGAGAATGAGAGGAGGGTAAAGTTGAGGTCTCCATTAGTCAGATAGTTTACCTCCTTGTCTACCTGCCACCTACCTACCCATAGGCCTGCCTAATTTTTCACTTGTCTTTTATGGTAGAATTCCTATTTTTTTTCCTCTTTTGGTTGAGGGGAAATTCACCTCACATAAAATTAACCATATCAAAGTGACCAATTCAATGGCATTTGGTGCAGTCACAGTCTTGTATGGTAATCCCCCCCATCTAGTTCCAGAACGTTCTCGTCACCCCAAAGGAAAACCATGGCCCCATTAAGCAGTTTCTCCCCATCCACCTTTCTTAGAAGTCCCTGACAACACCAGTGTTATTTCTATCAGTAGGATTTACCTATTTGGGAAGTTTTATATATGTGGAATCCCATCATTTGTGACCTTTCGTGTTTCACTACTTTTCACTTAACATGCTAGTTTTGAGATTGTGGACGGTGTAAGTAGGTCCTTCTCAATAATCACATATATGTGCCATAATTTGTTCACCCATTGATGGCCATTTGGGGCGTTTCCACCTTCTAGCTACTTAGCTGTTGTGAACATTCACTTACAAGTATTCTTTGAGCACCTGGTTTCAATCTTTTGGGTCTACCCTAGGAATGATACTGTTGGGTCAGATGGTAATTCTGTGTTGAGCTTCTGGAGAAACTCCCAAAATGTGTTCTCCATAGCAGCTGCACTACTCTACATTCCCAATAGCCATGCTCGAGGGCTCCAATTTTTCCATATTCTCACCCACACTTGTTATTTTCCATTTTTAGAATTATTACCAGTCTAGTGGGTGTGATGTGCTAGCTTGTGGTTGTGATTTGCATTTCCCTAATGGCTATTGGTACTAAGCACCTTTTCAGTGCTTTGCTGACTGGTTGTTACATCTTCTTTGGAGAAATGTCTACTTGAGTTCTTTGCCCAATTTTGAATCTAGGCGTTTGCCTTTTTGTTGTTGAGCTGTAATATTTTTTAACATATTCTAGGTACCAGGCTCTTATGAAAGATGATTTGCAAATATTTTCTCCATTTCCATTGGTTTTCCATTCACTTTCTTGAAAATAATGTCCTTTGATGCACAAAAGTTTAAAAAGTTGACACTTTCCAATTTATCCCCAATTTATCCCCTCTTCTCTCTTGTTGTTTGTGCTTTTGGTGTCACATCTAAGAAACCGTTAACTGATCCAAGGTCACAACGATGTATGCTTAGGTTTTCTTCTCTGAGTGTTATGGTTTTAGCTCTCATGTCCAGGATTTTCATGCATTTTGAGTTGATTTTTATATATAGCATGAAATAGGGATCCAACCTCATTCTTTTGCACGTGGATATTCAGTTGACCCAGCACAATGGACTACCGGTTTTACTGATGGTTCCTCTCCTTACTGTGTTACAGTGTCCATGCTAACCTGTTAGGTAAAAGTATCATTATAAAATTGGGGTTAATGCCAGCAGTTTCTCTGTGCCTTTGCCCCCACTTGGAATGATTTCCCTCTCCTTACTGCTTCTCTTTTACCCACAGATCAGAAGCTCCTCTGACCGTAGAGGTGGGAATTCTCATGTCTCAGGAATGGCTTCACCATGTGTGGGATCCAGGAAAGGGGTCGGCGACAAAGCATGTCTAGACTCCAGGACCTGGAGTGCCTTTCTGGCCTCTCCTGGAATCTTTTTGTTCTCCCAAGCTTCCTGGGCTCCAGGGGCCAGAAGGGCGCCCTCTGGTGGTGAGAGGAGCTTTTGGACTCTCAAGGGCCCTCCTCCAGAATCTTGTCTGACTTTTATTTATTTATTTATTTTTAAAGATTTATTTATTTATGCATACAAGCACTGGGGTACAGGCCAGAGGTGTGTGTGGGGGGTGGTGAGAGGATTCACCACAGAGAGCAGGGAGCAGAACAGACAGATAACGGAAGTACACTGCTGAGGGGAGCAGTGGGCACAGCAGGAGAGGTCTGCCGCGCCATGTGGGTCCCCTCCCTGGCTGGCAGCAGGGATCGAACTTGAGCTGCAGTGGCTGCTATTTGCTTCATAGTGCGTTGCTTAACCCGCTGCGCCACCAGGGAGGCCCATTGTCTGACTTTTAAGTTCCCGGCGATGCTAATGTGCACCGAGGTTGAAAACCTCTGCTCTCGAGCACCGCATTTCTGCTGGACAACCACAGTGCAAGGGTGGCGGGCTTACAGGCAAAGGGACATCCTCACTTTGTGCTGGAAGAGAGTGTGGTGGGGCATAATCCCTTAGCAGGGCAATCCGGTGCTATCTGTCAGAAGTCAAAAGAAAACTTTCAATGATTCAGTTAGTTTTTCAATTGCCAAGGGAAAAATGGTGACCTCCCCATGGAGAAACCCTATAGACACACCTTATCCAGCTCAGAGGGTCATGTTAGAGACATTGGCTGCAGTATGGAAAGCAGACAACAGGGGGCGAGGAGGAGCCAGGAGCGGCCCCCTCTGGGAAGCAAAGCAGCAAGCCCACCCTCTCCCCTAAACAAGTGCCCAGTCCTGCACCTCGATGCTTCCTCAGACATAAAGTCAGCACAAGGTGTGTCCCGGTCCCCAGGGACATGACAGTCCCTCGGCCCAGAGACACACATGCAGATTGTCCCTGCAAACACATAGGTCAATGAGTTTCAGCTGCAGTTTCTTACTGTAGCATGAATAAAAATATGGCCAAGTGATCAGGCGAATCCATGGTGGTGAGAATAAGCTTAACCCCCCAGCCCTCACGCTCCACCCCCAACAGCTTGCCTGAATGTGACGCTGATCACTGGCATGTGCTATATCACATCCCATGTCTGGAGCTTTCCCTAAAGGTTAGTAATAGGTGTCCTTGACCGTTCACCCCATCAACTCACCTTTCTGAGCTTCAGGTTCTTCATTGTAAGACAGGATCATAAGATGGTCTCCATCACACTGGTTGTGAGAATTAACTGAGATGATCCAGAGAGCTTTTCACAGTGTTCTCGGTAAATGGTGACCATTACCACTATTGTTATTGCGTTTTTTTGAAGATTATAATCCACGTTACTCTTAAGTTATTCTTCAACTACACACCCATCTGTTCCATGAGACTGTGAGCTCCCTGAAGGCAATGTCTACATCTTTGTCATCTTTGTCCACTAAATCCAAACAATTGACCACCAGGAGGGGGAATGGAGGCGAGCCGTGTCCCTGTCCGCAGTGCTGAATCTGCAGGCCTGGGTATTTCTTGGGATGCTTCCCCTCTTCTGTACACAGATGCCTTCCGGAGTGATGATGCAGCACAGAGACTCTAGCCTCAGCTGTCACCTGACGTCCCTGATATGAACAAGGCAGGAAGTAAAAGAGCATGATCTCATGGTTACAATATACATATTGCACACACTTTTTAAAATAGAATACACACCCCACATGCACATTGTCAAATATGTTCATGGAAATAAAGAAAAGGATATATGCCAAACTGTCAATGATGTTTAGGAATCAGCTCCACTGGCGGGGGAGCTGACCCACATGGCGTGGCAGACCTCTTCTGCCTCACCCGCTGCTCCCCTCAGCAGTGTGTTTCAGTCAGTCTGCCTGTTCTGCTCCCCTGCTCCATCTCTGGTGATTCCTCTCACCCCCCACACTCTGGCCTATACCCCAGTTCTTATATGCATAAATAAATAAATCTTAAAAAAAAACACAAGTTGGTTAGAAAGATCCCACTGAATAGGAGAAAATATTCACACATCACACACTGACAAGGAGTTACCTGCCAAGATATAAAACAATTTATTATTCAAATTAACAATAAAAAAGAGAACAGGTGGCTGGGAACCCCCATCCCCAAGAATATGGAAGTGAGGATGACTCTTACAAGCTTGGATTCAACTGAGGATGCAAGCAGACACCCTGGTGGTTTGGCCAAAATTTCAAACTGTTGTAGAAAAACCCTTTGTAGCCACACAGATTGTAGCAGGCGGATGACTGGCGGGGCAGGAAATCTGGTCCAGAAAGTCGGAAAACACTGCAATAGGCAGTTGCTTTTTCCTCTCCAGGTTGCCAGTCGGACTGGCTGTGTGCAGACTGGCTATAAGAGAGTCAGAAAAATGTTAACAAAGCAAAAAGACAGTAAGAAATGAACAAATAGGGCCTCCCTGGTGGCGCTGGGGTTAAAGACACAGCACTATCGCTCTATCACCAGCCCCTGTGGCCTGAGCTCGATCCCCAGCCAGGGAGGGACCCACAGGGCGCAGCAGACCTCCCCTGTCTCCCCGCTGCTCCCCTCAGCAGTGTGTTTCAGTGGATCTGCCTGTTCTGCTCCCCGCTCTGTCTCTGGTGAATCCTCTCACCCCCCACACCTCTGGCCTGCACCCCAGTGCTTGTATGCATAATAGATAAAAATAAACCTTTAAAAAAAGAAAGAAATGAACAAGTAAAGCGGTACCTGAAATGAACAATATGATTGTCGAGGCAACGACAATTGTCGTCGTCAGAGAGAGAGCCTGGTGCTAGCCCAGGGCTCGTGGGGGCTCACTGCTGGCCATCGGCTCAGACACGGGAATGCTGTCGCTGCGGAGTCCCCGCGAGAGGACGGTGGTGGCCGGGTGGCCTCTGAACACCTGAGCTGCCACCGGCTCCAGGGAGATGGAAACCGACAGCTCGGACTGTCTGAAACTCACAAACGGGTGTTTCGCTGTCGGAAACCTGCAAGCTGTGGTCCCTGCTCTGAATCATCTCGCTGGTGTGGGTGCAAGAGTGTTCCTGAGTCAAATATATATAATTAAAAAAGAAAAAAAAAGTGTTGCTGAGTGAAACACGCTCTCATCTTGTTTTTGTTTTTTTTTAATTTGCATTTTTTAGAAATTACCCTATAAAACATCAACTTTGAAAGTAGAGATGGAAAGAAAAAATTCTGTTGGATATATTCCTCAGTGAAATATTATCCTTGTTTTAATTAGATGTGATGTTCTTCTTGTGCTTTATAATATGTTGCCAATAATTAAAAATTTGTATTACCACTTCAACACTAGGACTGACTTCTTAAAAAATATGTTGGCAGTAAATTGAAGAACTGGAATGCCCTTTGTGGAAGGATTTAGAAATAATAAAATTATTAAAGTTATTAAACAGATTTAATACCCCCCAAATTAAAAAAAACAATTGTCCCAATTAATAAATGGGCAGTAGAGCTTAATAAACAATTCACCAAAGAGAACATCCAGAGAACTAATCGATGTATGGAAAAACATCTCTTTATTTTTTAAATTATGATTATTTATTTTTTCTTACAACGTTTGCTTTCTTTTCTAGGTGTAGTCCCTATAGAATTTCCACCACCAATTCACCTGTGCGCCATCACCGTAGTCCCTTGTGCTCTTCCCATCCCTGCCTTGATCCCAGTCCCTCCCTCTTCCCTGCAGAATGTCTCTGATTTGTAGCTGTCTATTTTTGTTTTGTTGTTATTTGTGTTATTATTATTTTTTCCTTGATTCCCTATATTCCTCCTATGAGAGAGACCATCCAGTATTTTGCTTTTTCCTTCTGACTTATTTCACTGAGCATACTCCCTTCAAGCTCCATCCATGTTTCTGCAAAAACATCACTTTGCATGAGGGAGATGAACGTCAAGACATAATGAGGCATCACCTCACACCTGTGAGAACAGCCCATATTAAAAAGACCCCAAACAGCAAGCGCTGGAGAGGATGTGGACACAGAGCAATCTTCTGATACTGTTGGGAATGTAAACTGTCGCAGTCGTTTTGGAAAGTGATCTGGATTGATTTTAAAATACCAAAAGCAGAAATACCAGACGACCCAGTATTGATCTAAAAACATGAAAAAAATCAACTTAAAAAAAAAAAAAACAAAACCCTAGGCTGTGCAGTGTTTGTGGCAGTGCTGTTTGCATGGCCGGGGCCTGGAGCCGCCTAAATAGGAGATTGGAGCCCAAAGCCGTGCTTTACCCTCACCGCGGAGTACTCGGGCCGCAAGGGGCCACCAAACGCTGCTTTACAGCAAAATGGGAGGAGTCAGAGAACGTGCAGGAAAGCAGGCCAGAACGACAGACAAGTGCGGGACGTTTCTGTAGTGGGCAAAGCAGACACATACCACAACTTGCAGACACTGATAAACAAAGGGGGTTTCTGAGGTTACTGCTGGTGCTGTCCACCCACGAAAACTAAGAGCAGCAGAGCTCTTTGAGGTGCCACTGCCATCCCCCAGACCTCGCAGGGCCCGGGACACCTGCATCCGGACCTGCGGGTCTCTGCAGACCTGGCCTCCAGGCGCATCTACGGTTAAGTCGGGTCCCCCCAGCCCAGACAAGAGGGCAGAGTTGAGATGAGGACGTTTCCCTGAGTGTGTTCAGCCCTGACCTCGCCCCAGCAAATGAGCATAGGGGGAGGGGTATGGGGCAAGAACTGCAGATATGAGTCAGCGTTAAAGAAAGCAGAAGTGATGACTCAACTCCAGGTCCGGATTTGCCTCCTCCTTCTTTTTTTTTTTTAAAGATTTATTTATTTATGCATGCATGAAAAAGCTGGGGTACAGGCCAGAGTCGCGGGAAGTGAGAGGATTCACCAGAGACAAGAGCGGGGAGCAGAACAGGCAGAGCGACTGAAACACACTGCTGAGGGGAGCAGTGGGGAGGCAGGAGAGGTCTGCTGCGCCCTGTGGGTCCTCTCTCCAGCCAGGGAGAGAACTCGCGCCACTGTGCCACGGATACTTCACAGTGCGGCGCATGCCCCGCAGCGGGGCGCTCAACCCGCTGCGCCACCAGGGAGGTCCTGGATTTGCCTCTTTTTTGCCTGAGAGATGAGTCACAGCGTTTCTGCCCTAAATTTTCTAAGTCTTCTCAGCCAGGACAGGAGGCTGATGAAGGAAAGCCCCATGCATAGGGTGCACCCCACACCCTACGGCCCTGAGTTCAAATTCTCTGTCTGCCACTGACTGACCAGGAGACATCAGCAAATCACTGAGGCTGCATCTCCCCACCTGCAGGCTGGAGATGCTGATGCCCACCTTGCACGATTCCCTCACTGTCGGTACTGACTGAACACCTCCTGTGTGCTGGGCACCGGGGACAGCAAACCAACCAAACAAAACTCCTGCCCCTTGGCGATTCCATTCTAGTGAGGAAAACCAGTCCCAGGAGGTGATTTCAGAAAGAGAGGTCATGACAGGGAAGGGAGAAGCACCAACAAAGACTAAGTCAACAAGCCGGTTGCTCTGGTGGGCAAGTGGGGCTCAGTTTCCTGGGGCTCCTCTGAGAGACTGTGGAAGCCAGGGCAGAGCCTAAGAGGCGTTCATCCACCAACTTCCACCCTTGCTGGTGGAGGGTGGCTCTGCCACTTGAACGTTCCCTACTTTTCCAGGACGCTTGGGTGAGCCAGGAGCGCCCCCAGGCGGAGAAGAGGAGAGGTGCAGGTCCTTCCGTTGAGAAGCGCTGAGAGCTAGGACCCCTCTCCGGAGAAGCTGCAGGTGAGCTCAGGTGAGCACAGGTAGGCTCGCCCCGGGATGTGTGAAGCATCCATAGCCTCGGAGAACCTTCTTTGCTGGGCAAAGCTCTAAGGATTTACAAATATCATTCACTGATTCCTTATCAAACAAATTATTTGCCCCATTTTACAGACGGAGAAACCGAGGCGTAGAAGAATGGCAAACAACTCAGCGAGGTCACATCAGCGGCAGAGCAGGTCGAACCCCAGAGGCCTGTGCTCCACGACTGCTCACTGCTCTTGCCGGCGCGGCTTTGCTTCCTGTCTCGCCTTCCATCCACGCGGAGCACCGCCTCCACGCGGGCATCCTTCGCCATGGCCACAGTTCCTCCCTGTAGTAGCGTGGCTAGATCTTGCAAGCAAAAACACAGGATGCCCGGTAAAATTGAATTTCAGATAAACAGTGAGTCATATTCAGTACGGTTTGGGTTTCTTGTTTTTTAAGAGGTAAAACATAAGGTGGGGCACACCCAGACTAAAATAACGGTTGCTTGAAATCCGTGAGCAACTAGGTGGCGGGCATTTTATCTGGTAATCATAGTACCTTCCTCACCCTTGCTGGAATGAATCTGAAAGCTGTGGGAGGGGGGCAGGAGAAGTCCTCTATTGTTACTGCCACATTTTATTGAGCTGTATTTTCATGGGATTTTTGTACAGTGGAGATCCCCATATTTCATTGGCTTAACACATTTCTTTTCTTTTTTAAAGATTTATTTATTTATGCATACAAGAGCTGGGTTACAGGCCAGAGTCGCGGGAGGTGAGAGGATTCACCAGACAGAGCAGGGAGCAGAACAGGCAGACGGACTGAAACACACTGCCGAGGGCAGCAGCGGGCGAGGCAGGAGAGGTTTGCTGTGCCATGTGGGTCCCCTCCCTGGCCGGCGGCAGGGATCGAACTCGTGCGGCAGTGGTTGCGGTTTGCTTCATAGTGCCTTGCTTAACCCGCTGTGCCACCAGGGAGGCCAGGGAACTTATTTCTTATTCCTGTAAAGTTCAAAATGAACATGTGGTTCGCCAGTCTCTAAGTCCCTTAGATGACCCAGACTCCTGCCATCACATGGTTCCATCTTCTCCATCCAGCTGAGTAAAAGAAGAGAGCGTGGAAGACCACGTGGAGCTAGTCACAGGTGGTCTGGAATATAAAGTATTGATTTGGCTGCATTCCATTGGTTAGAATTCAGTCACGTGGATGCCCAAATAGCAAGGGATGCTGGGAAATGTAGTTTCACCGTGTGCCAAGGAAGTAGTGGTAATAGGTTTTAGTCAACTCTGAATTCCTCCAAGGCTTGCACGATCTGGTCTTGCCCTCACACCATTGTCCTGACTCATTACACTCCAGGGTGCTCTAAATGAAGACCTGCTTCATGCTTTGCACTTTCTGTTCCTTCTGGCAAAGATGTCCTTTCTTCTATCTCCCTGCCTGTTTCCTCCCTATTCTTCAGATCTCACCTGGGTATCACCTCTTCTAAGAATTCTTCCCTGATTACCCATCAAGAGTAGACCCCTTCCAGCTGCATCTATAGCAGAGGTCTATTAGTTTTCCTTATAGCACTTAACAGTTTGTAGTTATTTTATTTGTTCCTGTACTTGTTTATCATTTGCCTCAACACAAAGCTATAAATCCATGAGGGCCTGGCCCCTTCTGACTCACCACTGCACCCCTAGCTTCTAACTCAGGGTCTGGCTCAAAGTAAGAGCTTAGTAAATATTAAGTACACCTGGCACATAGTTGAATAATTAAATAAATGAACCTAACATGCAAAACATACTGATGTCATGTTGCTATAAGCCCAACATATACAAATTATACTGTTTTTTTCAACTGTTAACTAATGAAGCCATTGCCATTTCCCCAAGGGGTAGCCGAGGGTACTTCCATGTGGATAGTCCAAGACACAAATAGAGCAAAATGATTTATTCTGGGTTACTGGTGACTCAGTGTCTGGGAATAGAAACATACCCCAAACCTTTGCTCTAATTAGTCAAGGTAATTATTAGGCACAATAATTAGGCACGAATGACCTCATCAGGGTGTTTTGTAACTTCTGGAGTTTAAGATCTGTACTAATTTTGCCTTTATGACCATATTTGTTATGGCTTGCCACCTCAAAAACCTCCTTTGCTTTTCCTGACCAATCAAAGCATTGGCTCGAATGCAATTGTCTCAATAAAAGATGCTTGACTCATTGTCACATTTTAGGGTCACCCTTCTCTGAGGCAGTTTGGTTTTGCAGGTTTTTTCTCTTTTTGGTTATTTCTAGAGGTCAGTTCTCTTCCCATTGGGCACTCTCCTCTTGGCTCACCAATTTATGGGCTCCAAATGTATCGCACCCACCACCGTAGCCAGGTTCCCCGAGCCAGCTCAGGGATGTCAGGGAGTGAGTTCCACTCTGGGAAGAAATTCTGCATGCATTCTTGGCAGTGTGTGTGTGGGGGGGGTTTCAGCATTTTTTTTTTGGAAAGATTTATTTATTTATGCATACAAGCACTGGGGTACAGGCCAGAGGTGCGGGGGGGTGAGAGAATCCACCAGACAGAGCAGGGGGCAGAACAGGCAGACTGACCAAAACACACTGCTGAGGGGAGCAGTGGGCCAGGCAGGAAAGGTCTGCTGCACCATGTGGGTCCCCTCCCCAGCTGGGGGCAGGGATCGAACTCATGCTGCAGTGACTGCGGTTTGCTTCATAGTGCGTTGCTTAACCCACTGTATCACCAGGGAGGGGCCCGGTTTCAGCATTTTAATTGCTTTTTTTCTCACTCTGACCCCCAGTCATAGCCAGTGTTTCCTGATGAGACATAACATTGCACAAGTTTACTCATTAATAATCCTCAAAACAGATCTTTAAGGAATGCACTGTTATTAGAGCTACTGTGATCAGCCCCATTTTACAGACCCGGAAACTGAAGTACAGGGCACTTCTATGACTTGCCCCAAACCACACAGGTGGTAGGTCAGTGCAGGCTGCAGGCTCTGAACCCAGGGATTTGGAACCCGGCCCTGAGCTCTTAACCACTATAACAGGTTCATTATGTGAGGGGTTTCTTTCTTTTTTTTTTTTAATATTTATTTACACATACAAGCACTGGGGTACAGGCCAGAGGTGTGGGGGCGGGTGAGAGGATTCACCACAGAGAGCGGGGAGCAGAACAGGCAGATCAACAGAAGTACACT
>JAGFMF010011768.1:2542406-2562139 GCA_019455555.1 Galemys pyrenaicus
GAAGTACACTGCTGAGGGGAGCAGCGGGCACAGCAGGAGAGGTCTGCCGCACCTTGTGGGTCCCCTCCCTGGCCGGCAGCAGGGATCGAACTCGTGCTGCAGTGGCTGAGGTTTGCTTCATAGTGTGTTGTTTAACCCACTGCGCCACTAGGGAGGCCCCCTCTCTGGAATTTTTAATTCTTCCTCCCAGGATATTTTGGTCTCCCTGACTGGATAACAACTTCTCATGGGTTCTTTGGAAGCTATTTCTTGTGGCATAAGCTTTATTCCAAGATTCCTTCAGATTGCTATGTTATTGCTATGGAAATAACTTCAATGTATGTAAGTGATTTTTTAAAAAAGATTTATTTATTTATGCATACGAGAACTGGGGTACAGGCCAAAGGTGCGGGGTGACCGGTGAGAGGATTCACCAGAGACAGAGTGGGGAGCAGAACAGGCAGATCGACTGAAATACACTGCTGAGGGGAGCAGTGGGGTGACAGGAGAGGTCTGCTGCACCCTGTGGTTCCCCTCCCTGGCCGGGGATCGAACTCGCGCTGCTGTGCTGGGGATGCTTCACAGTGTGGCGCTCAACCCGCTGTGTCACCAGGGAGGCCCTGTGTATGTAAATGATTGAGAATGTTCACAGGTAACATTATCCACTGCTTTAAGCTCTACAACTGTAATTTCTCCTTAAAAGAAGATTCACAGACCCTAACATCCAGTGCAAGGAGTTATTCTCTAGTGATATGTCAGTATCCCAGAGGTTTCTGTGGGAGCAGCTTCTCAGGGCTGGACACCAGCTCGTGCCTGCAGGCCCCGTGCGGCGCCACCCAAAGCCCCATGTCCGGCGGACGTCCAACGCCGCTCTTCAGCCTGCACGATTGAACGGATCTTGCGCAGGCGACCCCATGAATGCTGAAGTCATTCACCTGTTTAAAAAGTAAGATGTGGGCCTCCCTGGTGGCGCAGTGGCTTAAACAACACACTGTGAAGAAACTCCGTAGCCACTACGGCGCGAGTTCGATCCCTGCCGCCGGCTGGGGAGCTGACCCACATGGCCCGGCAGACCTCTCCTGTCTCCCCGCTGCTCCCCTCAGCAGTGTGTTTCTGCTCCCCAGTCTGTCTCTGGTGACTCCTCTCACATCACCACCAACCCCCCACCTGCGCCTCTGGCCTGTATCCCAGCTCTTGTATGCATAAATAAACACATCTTTCAAATAAATACATACAAAGTAAGCTCTTTCTTTTCAGACAAATCCAAAGTCCCCCAGGACTCAGGGCCTGCCCAGGTGGGACCAGTCAGGCCCAGAAGTGACGGACACACTGAGCACCGTGGCTGAGAATAGCGCGGCTGGGGTTTGTTCTCGGCCCAGCCAAGAGCGTCCCTGTGACCCAGCGTGCCAGGGTCGGGCTGGGTTTCCAGATGGGCATCTTTCCTGCAGACAGATCCAGAACAGCCTGTGTCCTAGGCCAGCGGCAGGAGCGCTTACGTTTCCGTGAAGGGGCCAAGTTACCACCATTGGGTGTGCGCTGACTTTTTTTTCTTAGAAAAGTTTTACTTTGGGGCCTCCTTGTGGTGCAGCGGGTTGGGCGCTGCACTGTGAAATATCTGCTGCACAGCAGCACGAGTTCGATCTCCGGCCAGGGAGGGGACCCACATGGCGTAGCAGACCTGTCCTGTCTCCCCGGCTGCTCCCCTCAGCAGTGTGTTTCAGTCGATCTGCCTGTTCTGCTTCCTGCTCTGTCTCTGGTGAATCCTCTCACCTCCCACCCCTCTGGCCTGTACTCCAGCTCTTGTGTGCATAAATAAATCTTTTTAAAAAAAAGAAAAGTTTTATTTTATTTTTTAAGATTTATTTATGCATACAAGAACTGGGGTACAGGCCAGAGGGGTGGGGGTGAGAGGAGTCACTAGAGACAGAGTGGGGAGCAGAACAGGAGGATCTACTGAGATACTCCGCTGAGGGGAGTAGTGGACTACACCAGAGAGGTCATCTCCCTGGCCGGGGGTTGAACTTGTACTGCAGTGGCTGCAAATGCTTCGTAGTGCGGTGCTGAACCCATTGTGCCACCACGGAGGTCCTCTTAGAACAGTTTTAAATGGACAGAAAAGTTGAAAAGCGGGTACAGAAATCGTCCACAGACCCGTGCTCACTTTCCTCTCTGATTTCCCTGTACCGTGAACATCTGAGGTCACTACTGCATTTGTCACGATGAGTAAACCAGCGCTGGCACGTTATTATTAAGTAAAGCCTGCGCGTTGTTCGGTGTCCTTGGTCTTACCAGCGCACTTTTCCTGTTCCACCTGAGAACCACATCGCACGTTGGCCTCAAGCCTCCTACGTTAGCGATCGCTTCTCTGACTTTCCCTGTTTGGGGTTTTGAGGTAGAATTCACACACTGCACGACTCACCCTCTTAAAGTGTGCGCCTCGTTGGGTAGCACATTCAAAAGTTGTGCAACCGTCACTCCGACCTGGCTTCAGGCCATTTTAGGGGCCTCTAAAAGAAACCGCAGACCAAGGTAAGCCGCCACTCCCAGCTCCTGGCACACCTGCCAGCCCACTTTCTGTCCCCATAGACTTACCTGATCTGAACATCTCATACAAAGAGAAGAGACGATCTGTGGCCTTTGTGTCCGCCTTTTCTCACTGAGCATGTCTCTGAGGTTCTCCCAGGTGGTTTGTACCTCTCCATGGCTGAACAACATCCCACTGAACGGACACATCACACTTGTTTTTCTAGTTCTTCCATTGCTGGACGCAGCATATTCTGACTTTCTCAGCCGTTTCAAGAACTCCTGGTTTGGTGTTCCGTGGCATGTCCTTCAGTTGGGTTTTATCTGATGTGCTTCTCAGGATTACGGCGGGTTAATGTGTTTCGGGGAGAACGGCCAGGGGCCTGTCCTTACATAAGGGCACACACTATCATTAGGATTTGCTACTCTCGGTGTGAACGTGACCTCCTGGTGGACGTAGTAGTGTCAGATTTCCCCACTGACTTTAGTGGAAGGCTGCACCCGTTTCCGCTTCACTTTGGTCACGTGGTTGTAGTTCTATTTATCTTTGCAGCAGAGGGCCTCCCTGGTGGCACAAGGGGTTAAGCACCACACGATGAAGCTATGGGCAGCCATTCAGCACGAGTTTAATCTCCAGGCAGGGAGCTGACCCACATGGTGCAGCAGACCTCTCCTGCCTCCCCACTGCTCCCCTCAGCAGTGTATTTCAGTGGATCTGCCTGTTCTGCTCCCCGCTCTGTCTGTGATGGATCCTCTCACCCTCTGATGACCCCTCTCTCCCCTTGTACCTCTGGCCTGCACCCCAGCTCTTGCATGCATAAATACATAAATGCTTTTTAAAAAAGATTTATTTATGCATACAAGCACTGGGGTACAGGCCGGAGGTGTGGGGGGGGTGAGAGGATTCACCAGAGACAGAGCGGGGAGCAGAACAGGCAGATCCACTGAAATACACTGCTGAGGGGAGCAGCGGGGAGGCAGGAGAGGTCTGCTGCACTATGCGGGTCACCTCCCTGGCTGGGGGTCCAGCTCGAGCAGCTCTCATGCTGCAGTGGCTGCGGAAGCTTCACAGCATGGTGCTTAACCCCTTGCACCACCAGGGAGGCCCCTAAATAAATCTTTAAAAAAATCTACTTGCAGTATAGATTCACAGGCCTGCGCCAAGTGAAGACGTCTCAAGCAACGTGGTGGTTCCCGGGTAAACCCTGGGTGCGCAGTGGGCTCCGCCATCCAGCCTCCTGTGATGAACTCCACGACGTTCACACAAAGAGCAAATGACCTAATGGGCCACTTCTCAGAATGTGTCTCCACCACAAACAAGGTGTGATCTTGTTCAAAGAAAGGCTAGTTTTAATTTATTTAATTTGGAGTGATACTTAAATAAGGGCCTTTTATTTTTCTCAAATAAAAGACATTTAATTATGTTAAAAACATATTGAACAATTTACAGAGACTTTTAAACAAATATTGAATTTAATATTCCGTGTTGGTGGGGATGTAAAGAACAGATAGTTCACAGACCTCTAGGGGTTAGGGTGCAGATGGCAATTTACATCCACCTGAATCAATTCTATGTTTATAAAATTATATAAAAAATAAACATAGAGCCCTCCCTGGTGACACAGCAGGTTAAGCACTGCACTATGAAGCAAACCGCAGCCACTGCAGCATGAGTTTGATCCCTGCTGCCGGCCAGGGAGGGGATCCACATGGTGTAGCAGATCTCTCCTGCCTCGCCTCAGCTGCTCCCCTCAGCAGTGTGTTTCTGTCAATCTGCCTGTTCTGCATCCTGCTCTGTCTGGTGGATTCTCTCACCACCCCCACACCTCTGGCCTGTACCCCAGAGCTGATATGCATAAATAAATAAATCTTTAAAAAAATAAATAAACATACACACAAAGATTTGGCCAAAAAAACCCCCAACCAAATATCACCTCAATGAACAAACAAATCCAACTCATTACAGTCTTATTTGTAGGAATCAAAAATTAGAAATAGGGCCTCGCTGGTGGCGCAGTGGGTTGGGCAACACACTGTGAAGCAAATGTCAGCCACTGCAGCACGAGTTCGATCCCTGCCGCTGGCCAGGAAGGGGGACCCACATGGCATAGTGGACCTCTCCTGCCCCGCCCGCTGCTCCCCTCAGCAGTGTGTTTCAGTCAATCTGCCTGTTCTGCTCCCCACTCTTTTTTTTTTTTTAAAAGATTTATTTATTTATGCATACAAGCACTGGGGTACAGGCCAGAGGTGTGGGAGGTGAGAGGATTCACCACAGACAGAGCAGGGAGCAGAACAGGCAGATCAATGGAAGCACACTGCTGAAGGGAGCAGCAGGCACAGCAGGAGAGGTCCGCCGCGCCATGTGGGTCCCCTCCCTGGCCGGCAGCAGGGATCGAACTCGTGCTGCAGTGGCTGTGGTTTGCCCCATAGTGCATTGCTTAACCCACTGCGCCACCAGGGAGGCCCTGCTCCCCACTCTTGTCTGGTGAATCTTCTCACCTCCCACGATTCTGGCCTGTATCCCCAGCTCTTGTATGCATAAATAAATAAATCTTTTAAAAAAATTAGAAATAATCTCAGTGCCCCAAGTAGGAAATGATCTTTAAAACTGATGACACAACCCCACCATCAAATGGCAAGCAACCACTTAAAGAATATAAAGATGAGGGGCCTCCCTGGTGAAGCAGCGGGTTGAGCACCACACTGTGAAGCATCCCCAGCCCCAGCCAGGGAGCTGACCCACAGGGCGCAGCAGACCTCCCCTGTCTCCCCGCTGCTCCCCTCAGCAGTGTGTTTCAGTAGATCCTCCTTTTCTGCTCCCAGCTGTCTCTGATGAATCCTCTCACCCTCCCCATACCTGGGGCCTATACCCCAGCTCTTGTTTGCATAAATAAATAAAAATAAATCTTTTTGTTTTAAAGAAGTTTATTTAGAGAGGCTCTTAGTGTCTACTTCCTCATTTCAGATGGAAGTAAAAGTGCACTTTCATTGGGAAGTGAGCATCAACGAGACATGTGGAGTCCTGTGTGTGCACGGGGGGGGGGGGCTCGTCAAGTATTATTATGAGTTTTGAGGCATTGGCTGCACCCCTCTAATGTGTAGCCTCAGGCCCATTGCTGGGGCTCCAGTGTACCCCCTTCTTGCCATATGCAACTGATGGTCACGCCTCCTGCAGCGTCTAATTCTGCTTTCCCCCTCGGGTGCACAGAGACGCCTGTGGATCTCTCTGAGTCACACAGGGTCACACACGGGACATGCTCTGGCCACTACTGTCTGCTCACAGTGATGTGTCACTCTTCGGAGGCAGCAAAGAGCCCTGGCAAGACTGTCCAGCGTCACCCTCTCCACCGCGGGCAGGCCTGGAGCCACGAGGGTGGAGTCACATGACGGGAGGCTGCCTGGATCCCTGAGTCACGGTGCATCATCGTGTGGGGACCGCAGTCCTGGAGAGTTGCCCGGACCCACAGCAAGCTTTGCCTGAGCAGGAAATAAACTCCGTGGTGTTAGCCAATCCCATGACTGGGTTGTTTGCTCGTTCGCTGCAGGGCAGCCTGTCCTGAACGGGTCAACGTCATTGCCAGAAAAGAACCCAGGCAGGCCCTGGGGTCCAGGATGCCACCTCCTCGGTCTCCCCGTCTCTGAGGCTGAGCTGTTGCTTCAGCGGCCAGGGGAAGCCCCGCACATTCGGATAATGGCACCATCAGCTCTCGTGGTCTCTTGGCGGGAGCACCGGGCCAATTCGTTTGGGGAGACCTGGAGAACCTGCATGTTCGTATCTTGCACCCCAGTTTGCATCCCCTACTTGTGGTGGGTTGCCTCTAAGAGGGTTCCCCAAGATGAGTGTGACTGGGCAGCATGCCCTTGAGGCTGGATTTACTGACTGACCTCAAGCGAAAAGAGGTGATGTATGTTACTTGCAACAGTGGGTCACAAAACCCCCTGGTTCTCTTCTTCTTTTTTTTTTTTTTAAAGATTTATTTATTTCTGCATACAAGCACTGGGGTACAGGCCAGAGGTGTGGGGGGGTGAGAAGATTCACCACAGACAGAGCAGGGAGCAGAACAGGCAGATCAACGGAAGTACACTGCTGAGGGGAGCAGCGGGCACAGCAGGAGAGGTCTGCCGCACCATGTGGGTCCCTCCCTGGCCAGCGGCAGGGATCGAACTTGTGCTGTAGTGGCCGCGGTTTGCTTAACAGTGTGTTGCTTAACCCACTGCGCCACCAGGGAGGCCCCCCTGGTTCCCTTCTAAGACACCCTCTTGCTTCTTGTCCCTCTGCTGAAGGAGCCAGCGGCTGGCAAACCATCCTAGAGAGAGTCCATTAACATAAACATCTTCTAATCTGTGATATCCCCAAAGGGGGCCATAACGGAATCTCCTTGTAATCTCTCCCTCACACCCCCCAGGAACCTTTGATCTGGTTTCTGTGACTCCAAATGAGTTTGCATTTTCTATGATATTAGGTCAAAGGAATGTTTTATAAAACACCCCCTCTTTTTCGGCTGGCTTCTCTCATTGGCGCTATTATTTGGAAAGTCTTCCCCGCAGGACTGTGCACCGATGGTTCATTTCTTCTCGGTGAGCGGTGGTCACGGGACGGAGGCACCCAGTCTGCTAACCCTACCACATCTCCATGGGCATGGCACGGCTTCCAGGGTAGAGCGACCACTGTCTGTCTGATGGGAACATTCCCAATGAAGGGCAGACGTTGGGTCCTGTCCCCTTTGATAATACATAGGAGAAGTGTGGCTGGATCTTCTCAAAGGTCTATGTTGGGGGCCTCCCTGGTGGTGCAAAGGGTCGAGCACGGCACTATGAAGCATCTGCAGCCACTGCAGCACGAGCTCGATCCCCGGCCGGGGAGAAGACCCACATGGTGCAGCAGACCTCTCCTGACTCCCCGCTGCTCCCCTCAGCGGTGTATTTCAGTCGATCTGCCTGTTCTGCTCCCCACTCTGTCTCTGGTGAATCCTCTCACCGGTCACCCCGCACCTTTGGCCTGTACCCCAGTTCTTGTATGCATAAATAAATCTTCAAAAAAACCTTAATTAAAAACAGTCTATGTTGAATTTTTAAAGAAACTCAAGATCATTATTTTTAAACTTTTTTGTTTTAAAGATTTATTTATTTATGCACACAAGAACTGGGGTACAGGCCAGAGTCACGGGAGGTGAGAGGAGGTGAGTCCCGGAGCCTCCCTGGGGTAAAAATAAGTGGTATTTGGACTCCTGAGCTGAAAGGTGACACTTAAGGCAAAAGTACACCTGAACTCAGCTTATTTGCACTAATCACCTCACCAGCCTTGGCTCCCTCCCGGGGAACATCCCTGATGCAACCACAGAGGCCCGTTGCGGGGCGTCCACCCACGCTCTGACACTGGCCCCCGAGACCTTCACTCTCAGCCGGGCGCCAAATTGGAGCGGTGTCGGGATGCTCCAGGGGACTTGCTAGAGCAAGGGTCCGGGCCGCAACCTTGAAACTCTGATTTCACTGTCTAGAGAGGTGCCTGAGAATTTTCATTTCTGGCAAGTTTCCAGGTGGTGTTAATGCTACTGGTCCACTTCCCTCTGGAAGCCCTTGTTAATTTAAAGTTCAACTATGGGGGACCCCCCTCGTGGTGCAAGGACTTAAGCACTGCACTATGAAGCTCGCCACAGCAACTGCAGCACCAGTTCGATCCCTGACCAGGGAGGGGACCCACATGGTGCAGCAGACCTCTCCTGCCTCGCCTGCTGCTCCCCTCATCAGTGCATTTCAATCTGCCCGTTCTGTTACCCACTCTTTCTCTGGTGAATCCTCTCACCCCTTCTGCCCCCTGCCCTACACCCCAACTTTGTAGGCAAAAATAAATAAATCTTTAAAAAATTAAAAAATAAAGTTTAACTATGGCAGTAGCCCTCACCCCCGCCATCCGTGACCATGAACTGGAATAGGTGGGTTGGAAAACCAATGCATGCATGAATACTACTAGTTGTTTAACGTTAGCATTGTTTGGGCTCTTTTTTTTTTTTCAGGGTGGGTAAAGAAACCTTTAATGAGGATTTAAGGTGCAAGAGGAAGATATTGTAGGACAGGCACACAACCCCAGCAGCCTCATGTGTACATGGCTCCATGGAGGTTCTCGAGTCGATGCTTCTGCTGTAGCTTTCGAGCCTTATCTCGTCTGTGCTCCTCATAAGTATCATCATCAGTGGGCAGTTCATGGCGGCACAGGGGGCAGGAATTTGTCTTGCTTAGCCAAGGTAGAATGCAGTTGGAATGGAAGAGGTGATGGCAAGGCATCTCAATGGCAGTCTCCTCCTCCAGCCTGAGAGCCTCTGATGACTGTCCTGGGGAGGTTCTCAACCACAGTCTTGGCAGCAGGGGGAGGCAGGTGGTGATCCCAATCTACTGCCAACCCCAAGTCTTCAAAGTCCATCCTATTGAAAAGTGACCGTGCGAGCTCCAGCAGTATGTTGGTTCGGGTCTCCTGTTCGGGGTTCAACGGCTCACAGTCGTGCTCATCAAAATAGGACGCCATGGCTGCCCTGTTTGGGCTCTTTATTTAGAAGCTTGATGATGTTTTTGTGATCAGAAAAATGCTGCAGGAACTGATTGTTCATATCAATTAGCTGCTGATCAAATTTGTTCTCGTATAGTTGTTTCACTTTAAGACAGTTTCCAAGAACCTACCCATGGCTTTATGGGGTCACCGTCCTTGTTCTCTCAGCCTTGTCTGGAGACACCAATCTGGAGAACTGCCTCTTGTTATTTTTAGAAGTTTTTTTCATACTAGTTATATTACAGGCAACCTAATATGAAATGGTTTGCCTGACTGGGGCCACACCCACGCGCTGGAAAGGCACTTATAATAAGCACCCACTGGAGGCACACATGACAAAGGTTAATGAAAGGTTTTATTTTACAAAAGAAGGGGAAATAAAGTATTGATAACACAAGGAGAAGAGTGGGATACAAATCTGTAAATATCCTACCAGATCCTCTGAGCTGGAACCCAACAGCACGCTGAGAGCTGACTGCTTAACACCACCCTCAGGTCCCAGTGGTCCACTGTTCGATAATCATCTTACAGGATTTGTGGTTCTGGAATATTGGTGGTCTGGAGTGGGGGTTGGAGTCCATAAACCTATTTGTGTAATTTCTTTAGAACTACCTTTTCCCCTAACAGTTACAGTAATTTCCTTATCAAAAATGAGCGGTGATCGGCAGGGCTCTGTTTTCCGTGTTTTGTTTTTTTTTAAGATTTATTTTTATTTATTTCTGCATACAAGAACTGGGGTGCAGGCCAGAGCTGTGGGGAGTGAGAAGATTCACCAGGACAGAGTGGGGAGCAGAACAGGCAGATCAACTGAAACACACTGCTGAGGGAAGCAGCGGGCGAGACCAGAAGGGTCAGCAGTGCCATGTGGGTCTGCTCCCTGGCCAGGGATGGAACTCTTGCCACAGTGGCTGCAGATAGCTTGATAGTGCTGAGACTTCACCCCTTATGGCTCCAGGGAGACCCCAGAGGGGCTCTAGTATGGGTACTACTCAGTTCTCTTGGGATCCCTGCATTGGTAAAGGGAACTGAGCCTCTGTTCTCAGAGCTGTGCCGCTTGAAAACCGGTCTTTGGGAAAGCGAAGGACGGCCCAACCCAGAAGCAGTTATGGGGATCAGGAGGCATCTCTCGCGGTGCCATCGCCACGGGCTCCCGTGCAGCCCGCTCCCAGGTTCTGGATACCGCTGGCAAAGTGGTGGTGAGTGGGGAAGCTCACAGGCAGGCTTACGAAAATGCACTTAGTTGCCCGTGACTCAGCCCTGAACGAGCAGTAGGGGTGAGACACCACAGTCCAGCCTGAGTGCTCTCTGATAACAGGCAGCAATCACAGCTCCAGGCTGGGCGGGCCACAGAGGAACATGCTGTTGTAATGGGGAAAGGATGCATAAGTGCAGTGCGTGGGAGTCCAACAAACGTACAACACAACTTCAGATCGCCTCTACACTATGGAATGTTGCATTTCTCAGCACTGTGCAAACCACCAAAACCTTCACAGGAATGGCTGTCTTTAGCTGTTGGAACCCCAAACGCAGTTGCTTATATCTAGGGTTTTTTCTCTACTTAAAAAGAAAGAAATGTCTAGAGGTAGCCCAGGGTTGTCCACAAATTCATCAGCTACTTCCTCCTTTCTGCTTCATCCTTAGCATCTGGCTTCCTTCCTCAAGGTTACCTCATGGACAAAGATGGCTGCTACAGCCCTGGCTATCTCGTTTGTGTTCCAGGCAGAAGGAAGGAGGAAGTAGTAGAAGCAAGACCAGAGGGTTAGCTAAGTCAGTTCCCCTTAAATAGCTTTCCTGGAAGCTCCACCCAATGACTTCCTCTTGTTATTTCATCATTCTTATTTAGTTGCAAGGGGCCCTGGGAAATGTAGTCCTTAAGCTGGGCACTTTGCCCTCTGAATAAAATTAGGCTCTATTAGCAAAGAATAATTGTAGAGTAGATATTGGACGGGCACCAACAGAATATATTATGTATATATCATCCTATTGTATGCTCAGTTTTGAAAAACTCTTAGGGAAATCTACCATTTCTCCCTAAGAGCTATGAGCTTCTTTGACATGTGTGGGGTATCTTTCTCATACACAATGGAATATCAGTATTTTCTATTGTCTTTTATTTTATTTTGTTTTAAGATTTATTTATTTATGCATTCAAGAACTGAGGTAGAGGCCTGATGTGTTTGGGGATGAGGCAGAGTAGGGAGCAGAACAGGCAGATTGACTGAAACACACTGCTGAGGGGAGCAGTGGGCGAGGCAGGAGAGGTCTGCTGCACCATGTGGGTCCCCTCCCTGGCCGGGGATCGAACTCGTGCTGCAGTGGCTGCGGATACTTCATAGGGTGGTGCTTAACCCCTTGTGCCATCAAGGAGGACCCTCTATTGTCTTTTAAAGGCAGGTAGAATGTACTTGCCTTAAATAAACTTCATTTCACAACGAGGGGAGGAGACCATACAGGCCTTTCAATTTTTGTTAAAAACCATTTTAACCTTTTGTTTGTTGTCTGTTTGTTTTTTTTAAAGATTTATTTATTTACTTATGCATACAAGAGCTGGGGTACAGGCCAGAGTTCAGGGAGGAGAGAGGATTCACCAGCAACAGAGCGGGAAGCAGAACAGGCAGACTGATTGAAACACACTGCTGAGGGGGGCAGTGGGTGAGGCAGGAGAGGTCTGCCTGATCCCTGTGGGTCCCCTCCCTGGCTGGGATCGAACTGTGCTGCAGTGACTGTGGTTTGCTTCATAGTGCATTGCTTAACCCACTGCGCCACCAGGGAGGCCCCTGTCTCTGTTTCTATTTAAAACAAGAGTTCAGAGAGTATGCTGACCTTCAGCTTATCAGATGACATAAGCAGGCTGTGACCAGGCTGAATTATGAGCCCACCATTTCTGCCCAAGGACAGGGCTGGGCGTATCTCTTCCCCCTCATCTTCCATTTGCCAGAACAGTTGTCTAGTTGTTCCTGAATCAGAAGACTGTGAAATGTGACAGTGGACTTTCTGGGTTGTCTCTCATCTCCAGGTAAGTCACCTCACCTCTGGAGTCTAGAATTTTACGAATGGTTAAGGAATTTCACCCTTACTAGAGAGCTGGGGATTCAGTGTGGGTAAGAGCAAGGCGGTGGCTTCAAAATATGTCCTCCGATGCTATGGCATTCTTCTCTGCAAAAGCTGGAGCCTGCTTCCTCTCCCTTGAATGCAGGTCAGACTCGGTATCTTGTTTCTCAGGAACAGAATGTGGCAGGATGGTGCCGGATGACTTCTAGGACTAGATCATATAAAGGACAGCTTCTGCTTGGTGTTTATGCGCAACTCACTCACTCTGTGGAGGTCACTGGAGATCGTGCGGATACTCAGCTTGGGAGAGGCTGGGTCTTCTCGCTAAGGCGGCATCAACTTGCCAGTCCTGACGGTGCCATCTTGGAAGTGGTGCTTCCAGCCCTAGTCAAACCTCTGGATGAGGTTAGCCCTAGATAACCTAGATAGCCATCTTGGTGGCTACTTCATGAAAGACCCCCATGCTAACTTCTTCTAAGTCTTTGTTGTTTGGATTATTTTAATGTGATCAGAGATTACAAACACACTGGATTTTGCTAAATACTATCTGAGAGGAAATGAGTGGAGAGAGATATTATATTCTTGGCTGTCTGTTGTTCCAGAAGCTTCTCATTTGTGATTAAAATTACCAGAGGACGGTCCAGGCAAGAGGAAAATGTCACACTTGATTCTTGTACATCTGTGAGCAGCCTGAGCCCTCAATAAGGCAGTGGTTACTTCTCCCTGGCCGGGGATCGAACTGGAGCTACAGTGGCTGCGGCTGCTTCATAGTGCGGTGTTTAACCCCTTGTGCCACCAGGGAGGCCCCCATAGTATGTCTTTGATGTTAAAAAGTGCTTACATACATTTGAAAGTCTGCAAGATGTTAAAAATTAACATAGGCATTAATACACAATTTCTTGCACCATTGAGCTCTGTTGAAAAGTATGAGATGTTTCTAGATCTTAGCTCAGAGGTGGTATAGTGTGGTTCATATAGGTTTCCAGTTCCAAGGTTAGAGGCTAATCTAAATCCTTGAGTGACTTTGTACGCTGGCTTGGTGCTGAGTTCTTATTACTTTCATTTATTTTTTTTTAAAGATTTATTTATTTATGCATACAAGCACTGGGGTACAGGCCAGAGGTGTGGGGGGTGAGAGGATTCACCAGAGACAGAGTAGGGAACAGAACAGCAGCGGGCGAGGCAGGAGAGGTCTGCTGCGCCATGTGGGTCCCCACCCTGGCTGGCAGCGGGAATCGAACTTGTGATGCAGTGGCTGCGGTTTGCTTCACAGTGCGTTGTTTAACCCACTGCGCCACCAGGGAGGCCCCTTATTACTTTCATTTAATCTTGAGAGTTAACCCTATGAGTTTCTGTCCCATCTCTGTTTATACTGCTCAGAGAGACTTAGTAATTTGCACGAGGTCTCTGCTGGGAACCATGATGCTGTACAATTACTTTGAAAGCCAAATTACATGGCACTGTCTCATCACCAGAAAGATGAGTCCAAGTAAAAGCAGATCATTCCTGGACTCTTTAGCGGTTTCCACCTCTATATCTTTGGGTACATGTGTTCCTTCCTACTGAGGGGCTTCTTTTCCCCAGTAAGTAGTCTTGTCTGTACTTAAACCCTTCCTTCCCAGGAAGCCCATCCTGACACCCGCCTCAGGGAAGCACCTTTTATGTCCCCTATGCATTTGGTACTTGCTGCTTCTGGTGAAGTGTAGTATGTTGCTTAACGTTTACAAAGGGCAGTTTAGAATTTTTTAAAAAAATCTGCCAGAAAGAGCTTGAGCCATTAAGACGCCAGACGTTGGCAGGCAGGTTGTGGGACAATCTATTACAGAAACACGCTTAAATGCACCCGTTAAACTTTTTGTTTTTGGCTGTAAAAATAACTAAATATTTTCAGGTACTTTTCTATCATAGTCACTATTGAAAGTTTTTTTTTTTTTAATAGAATCAAGAAATTGTGTTTTGCAGGATTTGGACAAAATAGGCAGAGTGCTTCTATTACTGAACGGACAGAGAGCCACTCTGATCGAAGAGTCGGGGTTTCCCTGTAACCCTTACTCTGCTGTATTCCTTCTCCTTTTTTGCCTAGAGTGTCCTTTCTGCTATGGCTTCTGTCCCCCTTTCTTCCGAAACCCTGCTTATCTGCTAAGATTCAACTAGGAACAACACTGCCAAGATCCCGTCCTTAAAGAATTTAGTTTTTGGCTAGAAGCGATGTTTAGAAGATCATTTCAGATAGGGTGACAGCTTTGGCGAAATACAACCAGGCAATCAGAGGGTGGGAGCTCCCCTTTAACTAGGGTTGGTCTGACAAGGATGCTGGTCTTACAGGGTATCTGAACATTCGGACAGTTGAACAGGAATGACAAGGAGGACAGATTTCCAGCGAGAGCGGTAACAGCTAGGGCAAAGGCCCTGAGGCAGAAAAGAACTTGACGTCTGGGAAACCGAAAGGCCAGTTTGGCTGGGCAGCTTAGCCGAGCTGGGCATGATGTGAGATGAAAATAGAAGCGGGAGCCTGGAGGGAGGCCAAATTTTATTCAAAAGGTGATGGCTTTAACCCAAGATACTCCGTAGGTGCGTGCTGTGGCCGAGAGCAGGAGATGTGATCTCGGCCGATTCCGCAGATCCCCAGTGGCTTCGGGCCCCGCCAGCGTGGAGGCCTAGAGGCGGCTTTGCCTCTGTGCGGTCATCGCCCGTTGACGTGGCCGCTTCCCCCCGAGACCGGGGAGCCCCCCCCACCCCCGGACCTGGCGCGCCGCTGCCGCGGTGACCGGGCAATCGCGCACCGCCGGCTCCAGAGCGGCCCGGGCCGAACTTTCCCCCGGGACGCCGGGCCTTTCGGGGCGGGCGCGGCCACGCGGGTTGAGGCCGGCGGAGGCGGAGGCTGGCGCGTGACGCGGCGTCGCACGTGGCCCAGGAGTGTGCTTTTCGGGACAGGTGCGGGGGTCGCCACACTCGCGATGGCGCAGACGCGGCCCCCGCTCCGGGCTTATGCTCGGCTACACGGGCCAGCGCTCTCGCTCATGGGTCGGGGACCCGGGGGTGTCCGCTGAGGGGGCGCCCGCTGAGCGGGCCCGGCAGAGAACCCACGCGCGCCCACAGCGAGCCACGCGCGGGCTGCCGCCTGGCAGGCCAAAGGAAGGGCGCCGGCCTCGCAACTTGGACGTGCCCCTGCTTCCGAGGCTCAGTTTGGCCATCTCAGAAATGGGACTGCAACAAACGGGCAGCGCTCGGCCAACTTGGTGACGAGTTGGGCCTTTGATTAATTTTCTCCACTGCCCTCCTTCCTTTGGAAGCCCCACGGGCGGGAGTGGGCAGGCGGCACCCACTACACCCCTACTCCCTGCCGCGCGGCCAACGGACTCGACTTTGCACCCCTTAGGTCCTGGAAACGCCGCAGAAGCCCACGCGGGGTGCGGTCTTTGGGTCGGATCACGTGACTCCGCGCTCCGCCCCGCGAAGGCGCGGGACCGGCACGCAAGTGCGCATGCGCTCCTCTTTACTTTTTTTTTACTCCCCTGCCCCCCTTGATTGGCTCGGACGCTACCTCAGTCAGCTCCTCCCCCTCCTCCTCGATCCTCCCCCTCCTCCTCGGTCCTCATCCTGCCTGACATTCACCCTCTCCCTCCGCCCATTGGTTACGTCAGGCCGACAGGACGAGGAGCCAATCCCCTCACTGTTTAAGAGACCGGCACGCGGAACCGGTGGGATCGGACCAATGGGGGCCCTCGGAACGGGCGCGCCCCAACCGGGCCGGGGAGCGGGGCCGAGTGGGCGGTGCTTCCCCAGTCAGCATGTGGGCGGGGGAGGGCGGGGACCAGCAGCCGCAGAGGCGTCGACGGCGGTGGCGACGACGACGTTCCTCAGTCTTCGGGGTGGGCTCGGCGGCGCAGGCCGGGCCGTGTGGAGGGCTCGGCGACCGGCGGCAGCGGCCCGAGGGCGGCCGCCGCAGCATGGCGGGGCGGTAGAAGGGCTCGGGCCGGCTAGGCGAGGGGCGGCGGCGGTCTTCCGGGCGGCGGCGAGCTTCGGCGAGGCCCGGGGGTGGGCAGGCCCGGGGCGGGGGTCGTCCCGGGCAGCGCGGGGCCGCGGGGCGGGGCCCGCCGGCCATCGGGGTGTCGGAGACCCGGGCCGCCGCGAGGAGCCGCCGCCGGCCGCTGGGCCCCGCCGCCGGGCCGCTCGACGACGACGCTCCCGCGGGGGCCCCGCCTGAGGAGGACGCGGCGGCGGCGGCGGCGAGGCCGCGGGAGGCCGCGGGGGATGGAGGAGCGGAAGGAGGAGGGCGAGGCCGAGATCCAGGAGCACGGGCCGGAGCACTGGTTCTCCAAGTGGGAGCGGCAGTGCCTGGCCGAGGCCGAGCAGGACGAGCAGCTGCCCCCCGAGCTGCAGGAGGAGGCGGCGGCGGCCGCGCAGCCCGAGCACAAGCAGCAGAAGCTGTGGCACCTCTTCCAGAACTCGGCCACCGCCGTGGCCCAGCTCTACAAAGGTGAGCGCCGCCGCCGCCATCTTGCGCCGCCGCCGGCCGGGCCCTCGGTTCCAGCCCCGGGGCCCGGCGCCGCCCGCCGCCCCCTCCCCACAAGATGGCGGCGCGGGGGGGGCGCCCGGGGCCCGGGCCGGGCCCAGCGCGGGGCGGGGGCGCTCCGGGGGCCGCCGGGGGCCCGCCCGCGGCTCGGCCGGGCGCCCCGGCACCCCGGCTCCACTGCGGGCCGGGTCGGGCCGGGCCGGGGAGGGGCCCCCGTCACAAAATGGCGAAGGGAGACAGCGGGGCGGCCCTATTGTGCCCGGGGGCCGGCCCGGGGCGGGGACAGCGGGGCGCCTCCCCACGCCTCGACTGGGCCCTGGAGCCGGGGGGCGCCCCTTCCACTCCTTCGGGACCCCCTTCCTGCGGCCCGCCCGCTCCGGTGTGGCTCCCGAAACCCTTGAACAAAATGGCGAAACCTAATATGGCCGTTCCGGAGTGATTGACGCCCAAATAACATTGCTCTCTCTCTCTCTGTCTGTCTGTCTGTCTCTTTCGCCCTCTCTTTGTGTTTGCTTCTCTTTCTTTGCCTGCCTCCCCTTTCAGACCGAGTGTGTCAGCAGCCAGGACTTTCTCTCTGGGTTCCCTTCCAAAACGCAGCCACCGCCGTCACCAACCTCTACAAAGGTAAAGATAACCTTGCTGCATTGCCGCTTGCGGGGATGGGCAGCCTGCGGCAGGGCGAGCCCTGCGCTCCGAGTGTCCCGACCACTCGCACCTGGACCCGGACTGCCTGGCTGTCGGCTGCTTCGAAATCCAGCCACTAACTCTGAATGCTTTGCCACTGGAGAATTCCTAAGGGTTCTGGCGAGATCACTTGTCAGCTGGGTGCGATTTTGACCCCCTCACCTCTCAGTACATTTGACTGTTTGGGGGTGTTTTTGAAAGCGATTACTCGAGCAGGACTGCTTGAGTATTCTCTCTGCACAGATAGTCCCCTCTTCTCTGGTACTCCCCAGTGCTATTCCAATGCTGCCAAGTTTAGAAGCCCTGAGCTGGAAGACAGGTGAAAGGGGCTTCTCCCTGGAAAAAGTCACCCAGGGAAGAAAAGAGCTGATGGTTTTGTGGCACAGGGAGGTGGGAAGACTCATGGAAAGATTGAATTAGGCGATTCAGAGCCTGATGGTTTCACAGTTTAAGTGCATTGACAGCTAATTCGAATTATCAGCACTTATTAACATGCTATTCTGTCCTGGAAACGTTATCAACTGTATTTCTTCAAAACTATCCTGTATGTAATTGTAAATTGTTGACAGGTAGCCTGTCAGCAGAGTTTGAGTTGATTGTGTTTGAAGGTGGTTCCTTTTCTCCTGATGACATGAGTGTGTGTAAGTAAACCTTGCCCATTGTGCTTTCTTAATAACAGTGGATTTAGTAGGATTTATATCTTACTGAAGTGGGGCTTGATTTTTGGCGAGTTTTTTATGGAAAAAGGTTTTGACTTTGATCACTAATCATTTCAAAATATAATTAAATGCTTTCAAACTTAGAAAAATAGTAAAGGAATTTTGTGCACTTGGAAACTATCGAAATAGGTTGACAAACAGGCTTCGAAGAGGCTTGATTCTCAGATTCCTGCTTTTTGTGTAACAATGTGCAAAGATGGCAGGCTTCTATAGGAAAAATATCCCTCATTGTGAGGTTTCCTGGGTAGACACTACATTTTTTTTGGACGGTAATTTGAAACCATAAACCAAAACTGGTGAATAGAATGTTTATTTTAGGGAATGAGGAACTAATAGTCCAGGCTTACTGAGTAAAGGGAAACTAAATTAAGTGGTGCCCCATTGGTTAATGTTGGTTTTATTTTTTAAGTAGCTGAGTTCTTTCAATTTTGTCTGCCGAGTGAATTATTTCAGCATCTATCAGTACTTGAGGGTCTTGAACTTTCTCTGGACTGGTTCTTGATTTCATTCAGAAAGGGCATTTTGAAGTTATACTTAAAGTTTAAGTGCAGTAAAATCACCCTTTTCAAGAGGTATGGAGTTTGATTGAACAACAGGTACTGTTAAGGAATAGAGTATGTCTCTCTTGACCAGGCGATCTCGGCCCCTGGCAGCCCTTGCTCTAAACTGCTTGCTGGATGCCTACGTGGTTTTACCCTTTCAGTAATACCAAACATAGTACCTCGTAGTATGTAGCCTTTGTGTCTGATTTCCACTTCTCATAAGGTCTCATAAGGTCTTGAATCTTGTGTGTTTGGCTTCTACTTAGCATAATATTGATGAGACAATCCATTGAGTTCGCATTGCAGGTATTAAGTAAGTAGTTCAGTGTCCCTTTTCATGCTGAATAGATCCTGTTGTGTTGGGAGTACCACAGTCCTTGTTGCAGTTATTTTTTATTTAAAGGGGAAGGTGGCATATTTTTAATAACTTGTATGTACTTCTATGGCTCTTTGTTTAGGCCTTAGACAAAGATGAATGTCTCCAGACTTCAGTTTTTGGTGCCCTTGTATATTGCTAAAATGTACCCGTACAGGAATAAAACTGATGGGTTTTTTTTTAGTTGCTAGCTCTTCTTGTTAGAAGACAGATTCAGAAACTGAATTCAGAAATAATTCCTAACATGTTTATTTAAAAAGGCTTCTTACACTAGTCTTAATGAGAGAAACTTAATGACATTACTTTCTTAAGTAAACATCATGAGGTTCTTGCATTATTGGAAATGCTGAGTTCTTAGTCTGCTTATGTTTTGTATCCTGTTTCTGTAAAATGAAATACATTCGTTTTTTTCTTCTAGGGATACTAAGTTGTGGTTTGTGGCATTTACTAGATACACTTTTACTTTATCCAAGAAAAGCACGGCTTTTAAAGCTCTGCAGATCCTCACTTTGTTGTTCCTCCTCTTTGGGGTGTGGTCTTTAGAGAACACAAATGCAGATGGAAGAATAATTGGGTACCTTAAATAGAACCAGTAAAATTAGCTAGGTAGTGTCACCAAGTGCAAGTAGCATTAAGTAGTGGTACATTTATATCAGAGTAAGTGTTCACAGCACTGATCAAATATTTATTTATTTTTTTTTAAAGTTTTTTTTTTTATTTATTTATGCATACAAGAGCTGGGGTACAGGCCAGAGGTGTGGGGGGTGAGAGGATTCACCACAGAGAGCAGGGAGCAGAGCAG
>JAGFMF010011768.1:2562189-2594591 GCA_019455555.1 Galemys pyrenaicus
GGTCCCCTCCCTGGCTGGCAGCAGGGATCGAACTCGTGCGGTGGCTGCTGTTTGCTTCATAGTGCGTTGCTTAACCCACTGCGCCACCAGGGAGGCCCTGATTAAATATTTAAATACAGTGTACAGGGGGAACTTATGGTGGGAATCCTTTTGGGTGGTACTCTTATATTTTATATGATTAAGCACTTAACCTGGCAAGTTAAGTGGCTGATTTTGCAGCCTGTGGGGGAGATACGCCACCTCCTTCATAACTAAGAAATTGACCACATAGGTAAGTGAGAATTGATGCAAAAACCTAGCATAGTGTCCTTGAGGGATGGTGGGCATTTGAAAATGTGAACTTAAGTTGGTTTGGTTGGAATATGTCTGGAAGGGTGTGGAGGAGACTTGGGATGGTTCTTGGGGAAGAATCTGACAAAATGGAATGCAGGGTTCCTTCTGGTTCATGTGATAGGACCAGACTGGGATAGCTGACTGTTTTTATTTGGATTTCATAAAGCCAAAGAGGGTGCTGTTCGTTGTGTTCCTGGCTAAGTACATTTTTGATATCTGCAACCAAAAAAGGGAATGAAGAGTTAATTTAGGTTGTATTACTCTAGTGCAGGTTGATGTTTACCTGGGAAGTACTTAGCCAAGCCCCTAGCTGTGTTGGTAGCTTAAAGCATCCCCTTCCCCCACCTTGAGTGACCTGTTCTAATCTTTTAGTTTCCTTATCTAAATTTTTTCTGCTTGGGGTATTGTGATTGTTCTCTAATTCTGGGGGCTCCTTCACATGGTGAGCCTTGGGTGGGGGGGGGTGTGTTCAGACCTCACCTTGCTCTTCAGCAGCTCCTATGAGCCAGTACTTGTTAACACCTGGTAAAGCCACTTCTCATCACTTCTCTAATTTTCTTTATCTGCTTTTTAGGGTTTTTCTCCTTTGCTCCTTGTTATGCTAAGCTCCATTTCTTTGCATGCACATTTTGAAACTGCATCTGAAACTTAGTCGCATCCTGAGTTCTGCCACATGTTGAGAACTTTTTTCTTGATCTTTCTATTACTAAAGATGTTTCTGGTTCTCTGCTTGAACAGCATTTGCTTCAGGGTGATACCATACAGACTAGTTGTACTTGTACTGCTACATTGTTTAGTTCACCTTTTAGACTCTTACTACTTAGTTGTTGGTCCTGAGACAGGTGTTGGAGCACCATACCCCATCACTGTGCTTTGTTTTCACAATAAAGAAGGGGACTTGGTGCCTACCACTTAGGGTGCAGGCTCATGGTCTATCTGGGCAGTGACTGCTTACTTGTGGTCAGCTTCTGTTTTTCAGTTGTTTTTGGTGATGGGCAGTGTTTATGAAATTCTGGGTGATTTTTGTCTTTTTCTTTTGTTGGAATGAGCTTTGTGGATGTGTTTTTTTCCCCCTCGACCTCTCCAAGGGATACAAATAAATAGAATTGACTGGTAAGAAAACAATATGGTATCTTTTAAATCTCTTTTTGAGATAACTTGATGTCTCATCTCACTCTGTAATGTTATCTTCAGTGTTGTTATTTCGGACCTGTGAACTGAAAGTGAACTGAACATACTAAAAATTTGTGGGTCAAGGGGAGAGTGAATGATGTGAAACATGCTCACTCAGAGAAAGCATAGTCTAGAGATAGCAGAATTTTAGTTCCTTCGAATTTGAGTTAGAATTGAATTTCTGCTGTTGGCTTGTGACTTTCCTTGCTGCTGAACACTACTTACTGAGCTTTGAGATTTTGTTTAAAATAAATGGATTACAGTCAGAAATCCTACCTTAAAAATTTTTTTTTAAAGATTTGTGCATTTGAAGAACTGGGGTACAGGCCAGAGGTGCAGGGTGTGAGAGGATTCACCAGAAACAGAATGGGGAACTGAACAGGCAGACTGAACTGAGGGGAACAGCGGGCGGGGAAGGAGAGGTCTGCTGCGCCATGTGGGTCAGCTCCCTGGTTGGGGCTTGAACTTGTGCTGCTGCAGGAACTTGTGCTGCAGTGGCTGCCGATGCTTCATAGTGTGGGGCTTAACCCCTTGCGCCACCAGGGAGGCCACTACATTTTAAATTTTATTCCTAAACTTGCTATAAGTGGGAACAGTAATCTGTCATCTCTAATAATCACTTGTAGATTCTGTTTAAATTTTCAAAGAAGACAATTCTTACTGGTCATGTCTCCGTGAAAGGATGCTTTGACTGTACTTTCTTAAGGTACAAGTCTGGCCTCAATGGTAAGGACGTGGATTGACTTCTGCAACTTGAAGGCAGAGGGGTGGTATTGACTGGACAGTGGCCCAGCTGCCCTGTTGCTCTGCACTCTGTATGTTCTAATGCATGTATGTGTTTGCTTCCAGGCTGGTTTCATTTTATTGGCACTTGTATTTTAGGGTCATTCACCAAAGCTTCCTAAGAACCTAGAAGCTTCTTTCCTAGGAGCTATCATCAAATGACTTCTCCAGGATCTAGGCCAAAATTGGGTGACTTGCTTACTCAGAATCAGTATCATAGCCAGGGTTTGGGGTTATGCAGATTCAGTTAGGACTGAACCACCGGATCTGCTCCTGGGGCAAATGTGGAGGCAGCTTCCCCCAGAGTTATAGAAACAAAAACTTCTGAGTTTTTTTTTTTTTAAAGATTTATTTATTTATGCATATAAGCACTGGGGTACAGGCCAGAGGTGTGGGGGGGTGAGAGGATTCACCACAGACAGAGCGGGGAGCAGAACAGGCAGATCAACAGAAGTACACTGCTGAGGGGAGCAGCGGGCACAGCAGGAGAGGTCTGCTGCACCATGTGGGTCCCCTCTCTGGCCGCCAGCAGGGATCGAACTCGTGCTGCAGTGACTGCGGTTTGCTTCATAATGCGTTGCTTAACCCACTGCGCCACCAGGGAGGCCCCAACTTCTGAGTTCTTTAGGAAAGGGAGGACAAGGTTTGGCTGGGACAAGGACAGGTAACTGTGGTCTCTGATTATTCTCTGGTTCCTGTCTTTTGTGTTAGGTGAAGATTGGGTAAGTAATAAATAGCTAGGGGTTAATGCTGATAAAGAATTTATTCATTAGTGAATAGATGGGAGTTATTTCCTTAAAACAATTGGAAAATGTTTTTTTTTTTTTCCTTTATGGTTGTGACTGAGATCTTTGTTTCTAATGAAGCATTTAAAATAGACCCTGTTCCCAACCCCCACAGAATGATTGGGTAGTGCAGATTTAATTTTGAAGTTCAAATATTTTATTGTTGGTTTTCCTTGGAAGTGTTGGTTTGCTCTTAAGCAGTGCCCTTGAGGTTTGCAGCTCTCTACAAAGTGAGTTGGCTTCTCTTTGCTGAGGAGTACTTGTGTTGTGGAAGGAACTCTGCCACTTAGCCAACTTTGGGCAAGGCCGTTTGAGTCTCAGTTCCAGTTCCTTGCTTATGGAGTTTGGCTGGCTGGTCTAGCTAAGGTATGTAAGGTTTTTGAGCAACAAAGAGTATAAAAAGCAAAGTCTGATTAATTTTATATCTTAGGTATGAAGGTGGTGTGTTTTCATCTCAGAAATCAGTGTTTCTCTGCCATTGACCCTGCCAGTGGTGAGAGGATTAGACAGACATCTGAAACCTGACGTATCACTTTCAACCTCTCAAACTTCAGCTGTTTTTTAAAAAGATGAAATATAGGATATCTACTGTGACTTTGCATGAACTTTGTATGAATCCATTTATTTCTTGAGTAAGGATATGAATGTGTTTGTGATGAAATGTTAGATTGTTATTAGGATGCCCTTGGGGATTGCTTCACCTTCAAACTGAGGGCTTATTTCCACGGTGCCTTTGGCTTCTATAGAATAGCATTGGACACAACTGGTCCCACAGGTTCTGTGCTTTGTACATCTAGAATTTGGGTGTCTAATGCTCAGGGTTCAGGTACTTTCAGAGTCTTTGGTTTAGAGCCTCAGGAGCCCATCCTTGTGTGTATAATTGATTATCTTACTGGAAACTTGGGGTTGCATTAAAATGTAGCCTCGTATTTTCCAGGAAACATTCAGGTTTCCTGCTTAGTTCAAGGTATGGTATCAGGGTTTTATTGCAATTTTCTGTTCAGGAATTAAATGCGATTGGGTTAAGAGGGTGGTAAAGTACCTAGATTTAGCTTTCAGAATAGGCTATTAATGGTATAAAACCAGATTATGCCCAGATAGGGCAGAAGCATGTACCTGATTTGTTCCTCTACCTTCTAGTTTATAAAAGTTGATGTTTCACAATTCTTTGTTTTTAGTGTGCTATAGATTGGTTCTGATGTTGAGACTTAGAATTATGGGGGTGTAGTGATTGGTTAGTGGGCATAAATTTTAAAAGATTCACATTTTATCACATAATTGCCTTCCATTTAAACCAGTGACTATTGAGTTTTCAACTTTTTCAAATCTGAGACAGTATTAGCCCCTCGTAGATCTGACTTTGGGACTTTGTCTTCAGTCAGAACAAACCAAAATTTTATCAAGCTCTTTTGTCACAGGGTTGTCAGGTTTTGTGTTGCTGGTTTTTTGTTTTTTTCTTTTTAAACTATTCAGGTAGCCCCTTCCTTTTGACTCTCAAACTTTGTATCTTATTTAGCATCTCCATTTGTCCGGGTGGTGTTTATTTACTTACCTGCTGCATCTCTAAGCAAGACTAAGAGATGGGGATGGGGAGGTTATTTATTTTTTAAATGCTGTTTACCTTTAAAATAGAGTTCCTGCTTGGCTTTGTTTATGATTAAATGAGAAATCTGAAGACACTGATTCACTGTCATTCTAGTAGTGGGGCAC
Source organism: Galemys pyrenaicus (assembly GCA_019455555.1). Classification (NCBI taxonomy): domain Eukaryota; kingdom Metazoa; phylum Chordata; class Mammalia; order Eulipotyphla; family Talpidae; genus Galemys; species Galemys pyrenaicus. The sequence goes on from JAGFMF010011768.1 coordinate 2,566,974, forward strand.
TGGAGAATTCATTCCTGAACTGTTTTTTTTTTAAATTGGAATAACCTGTTCCCTTAAAGTTGTGATGGATGGAACTAACAGTATATAGTGTATCACGAGTTTCCAAACGAGTCTTGACTAGTCTTGGTCTTAAAGGGTTTTTAAGGTTTTTAAGGGTATGACCATGGATTTCTTTATTCCTTTTTTAGCAATAAGTACAGAGCACCTGCAAAGGAGTGGGCCCATTAGGAAGTTCTGCCTGTGTGCTGCCTTCTTGCCAGTCTTTTTTTTTTAAATGCAAATTCATTCAGCTCTGAATCCTCTGTGATGTCTTGATTATTGTTTTTCTTTCTAGGACACAGCTCTTCATTGTTTGATTATTGTTCTTTTACAGTGTACTTTAGCTGTAGCAGACAGAGAATTAAAGTCAGGACTAAGAATAATAATAGAGGAGTGATTCTCTGTGACACACAAGAATTACTGCTTTAGCAAAAGGTCCAGGGATAAAGAAACCATCTTTTATGTCATTCTCACTTACTAGTGATTTTTCCACTAGTGTGGCAGCTCACCTAAAAATAAATTGCTGTGATTTAAGACACCAAAATACTTTTTTTTAAAAAAAAGATTTATTTATTTATGAATACAGGGGCTGGGGTACAGGTCAGAGTTGTGCATGGTGAGAGGATCCACCAGAGACAGTGGGGAGTAGAACAGGCAGACTGACTGAAACACTGCTGAGGAGAGTAGCGGGCGAGGCAGGAGAGGTTTGCCATGTGGGTCCCCTCCCCTACCAGCAGCAGGGATAGAACTAGTGCTGCAGTGGCTGCAGTTTGCTTCACAGTGCATTGCTAACCCACTGCGCCACCAGGGAGGCCCCCAAAATACTTTTTTCAACTAGATAAAATTATGAAAGAAGAGCGGGGATCATTATATTGAAAACTGGTTCAGTACCTACAGTGGGTGGTATTTGCAGGTTCTGAGAGATTTTAAGTCAGTGTCTTTAGGGAATGGTTGTGAGTTATGAAAAGCTGTTGGGAAACGAAAGCAGAATGAATGTATACCCAGGGAAATTAATGAGAAACTTTTGGCTTCCACTGTGCTGTCTGGTTTTAGTGTTCAGTAATCAGTAAGAGTAATTTCCCTTGTTTCTAAAATGTTGGCAGCAGCCTTCAGTATGTTCCAAATTCTTGGTGCTGAACTTGTCAGTAGGAATGCATCTCCAGAATGACATGGTAAAATGTGGCTGAGCTCGGCCTGAGTTATATGCCTAATTAAGTCTGCTCTGGGATGGTATGATGCTCCTGCTTACTGTTCATGGGAATTCATTCGTTCTGCAAGAGACCAGTATAGCTTAGTGGTTAAGAACCAGAGACTGGAACAAATTCTAGTTCTTGTGTATATTCTGTGACTGGTAGAGTTACTTACTGCTCAAAACCTGTTTTCCCCATTTGTAGTAAGGTACAATAGTACTTCTCTCAAGGTAGTCGTGTTACTTTTTTCCCTCAGGTGAAACTTAGTATAGCACTAATATAAGCATTTAATAATAATTTTAATAATTTACCCATTGCTAGTGTTCTAAACAAGCTAATTTAGAATTAAGCAAGAATTTTAAGGGAATAACATTTAAAAATGGTAATTTGGGGGCCTCCCTGGTGGCCCAGTGGGTTAAGCAATGCACTGTGAAGCAAACCTCAGCCACTGCAGCACGAGTTCGATCCCTGCTGCCAGCGAGTTCGATCCCTGCTGCCAGCGGGGAGGGAACCCACATGGCTTGTCAGACCTCTCCTGCTGTGCCCGCTGCTCCCCTCAGCAGTGTACTTCTATTGATCTGCCTGTTATGCTTCCTGCTCTGTCTGTGGTGAATCCTCTCACCCCCCACACCTCTGGCCTGTGCTTGTATGCATAAGTAAATAAATCTTTAAAAAAAAAAGGTAATTTGACTGACATTAAGTAGTCCTGCTATGTGCATTAAATTTTTTTAAAGGGACCTCCCTAGTGACCTAAGGGTTAAGTCTCAGCGCTAGCCCTGCTGTGGCCCGAGTTCAACCCTTCCTAGCCAGAGAGCTGACCCACATATGGTATAGCAGACCTCTGTCTCACCTGCTGCTACCCTTAGCAGTGTATTTCAGTGAATTTGCCTTTTCTACGCCCTCTGTCTCTGGTGAATCCTCTCATGCTCCCTCCCTGCCCCCCGAACCTCAGGCCTACACCTCAGTTCTATGTCAAAAAAGGTTGATATTTTTAAAGAACAAGGCAGAAACTTTAGGATTGTGTGATGTGTTAACTCTTGAGTGCATTAACAATAAATGTCATGTAGAACATACCAGTCATGAATCAACTACAATTCATTTTACTAGATTACTGGTAGATTGGCATAGAGAACTTCATGACACTCATTTTGGTTAATTTGTAATGGCTTTTTCTAGAAGCTAATGCAGCTCTGCTGATCATGTATGTTTTTCTTTTTTTCTGACAGAAAGCGTGGATACCCATCAACGAAGTTTTGATATTGGAATTCAGATTGGCTATCAGCGACGCAATAAGGATGTGTTGGCTTGGGTTAAAAAGCGCAGAAGAACTATTCGTAGAGAAGATTTGATCAGCTTCCTGTGTGGGAAAGTTCCTCCACCACGAAACTCTAGAGCTCCCCCAAGACTGACTGTAGTGTCCCCTAACCGAGCTACTTCAACGGAAACTAGCTCATCTGTAGAGACTGATTTGCAACCCTTCCGGGAAGCCATAGCTCTGCATGGTAAAGCCGTTTAAACATATTTCTTTGGAAAAATGGTTAAGAGTGTGCCTGTGGACCCATTTGCACATTTAAGTTTAGGTCCAGATAATACTGTCTGATTTTGATTTGTTTTGTTTTTGTCTATTACAGTAACCACTTGCTCCTAGAAATACTTAAATAGAATGTAAGCTTAGAACTTTAGGGCAATTTTTGAATGTTAGCTAGTCCATTTTAAAAGTTTTTAGAAAGTTAGAATTCATTTGTGTTACTACAATAACAGAATCTTTTGCAGCATTGACTAGAATTTTACTGCTTTATACTTGTACATGTTTTCTTCTCTGAGTCAGAGAGGAAGTTCTTGTGTCTTATGAATTCTGTTACATTTATATTTGCCTGGAAGGTCTAGTCAGTGGCAGGCAAGTAAGGTGGTGGGGCTACTTTCATGGAAACTCCCTTTGACACTGAAGTTACTGAGTGTGCCTGTAGAGGGCTGGAGTTGCTGACCCAAGTAGGAATGGACAGAAGTAAAAGTAGTTGGCTTCCTTCTGTCTGTTGTCCCATAGGTCCTTGTTTTGATATTCAGGACTGTCAGAGAGGACAGCCATCACTATATTCTGGTGAGGAGACTCCTGGCCAGGTCTCCTCTGGCCAGACCTGCTGTGAAAAGGCATTCTTGGCTGAAGGAAAAACCTGGGGGTATATAGTCAATATGGCTGCTGTTGCTCTCACTACAGACTTTAAGTATTCCTGGGAGAGGTACTATAATTTATAACAATACTACTGTAGAAATAAATGACAAACAATAAGACTTCGCTGAAACCAAGAGAAAAAAACATGGGTCGTGCAAGTGACTGAGCAGACAGAAGTAATTAGTGAGTTAGGTCATGGGTCCTGTTAAAAGTTAACATTTCTGGGCCATAGTATAGGTCATCTAAAACATAGTACCTGGTATCTAAAAATAATAATGGTTTGTGTTAAAAGACTTCTACATCATTGAAGCGTTAATGCTTACATAGATTCTTGATCTCTTTGGCAAAACTTGTCATTTTTCCTAAAAAACTGATCAGAGCATAAGGCTGGGAAAGTGTTTTCCTCCCTCCTGATTGTGAGTTTATTTATGACAACTTAAAAACACGTTGAATGCAAGAAAGTCCATGATGGTATGGGTGCAGTTCTGAAGACTGCTCGCTAGTCAGTACAGTAGAGTAGTTCCTGCATCAGAACCTTTGAAACTCAGGCAAAGGAAGAGGTTCAACAGTTCCTATTGAATTACAGAGTTTCACATCTATTACCATTAAGTTTGGGAAAACAGTTGCTAGAAGTGTACATAGTTTGTCAAATTAATTTAATGCATGGTAGTGTTTAATGTAGTTGTCTCCTTTAAGCATTATGATTTTCCTTAATCAGGTGGATTCATGAATCACTCCATACTTCTCGCTAGTGTTGACTTTCTGTATTATACTATACCATACTTTAGAAGATAGTTTTAAGAAACATAAAAGCTACTCTTGTTATAAAATCTTAATGCCGTTGTACATAATGTAAAAAGGAAAAGCCAGGCCTGCCCACTAGTCCTTACCCTGCCGCTCTCCCCCATATACTATATTTTCCAATTCCAGTTTTTCTAAAAAATTGGTTTTCCTGTGATTTAAATTTTAGTAGTTTTAGGAAGGGGCTATTTATAATTTTGACTTAACATTTTAAAAACTAATTGTAGTCATGTTAGAAAAGTCATCTTTTCCTTCAATAAACATACAGTAGTGCTGATCCAGAATATATTGGAGACACACGATGTACTTTTATTCTAGGGTTCTCACATCAGATGTGTGTAGTTTAAAGTGTTGTGGTGAAGTACTGTGGCCCCTTGAAAGAATATACAGGAACATAAATTATGCTGAGTTTTGTACTCTCGTGGTTTTAGAAGTTATCAGTGTTTTCAGGGGAGAATGCTAGTCTGATTTGATCATTTAAAGTAAATGGAATGATTTCTAGTAATAGCTCGTTGTTAGCTAAGTTGTAATGCAGTTTGATGACTAACTTTGTGACAGGTGTCCTTGTAATCTGCCTTATTGAATAGTCTAATTGAAGTGAAAATTATTCAGATGATCTAAAATATATTTGGAAACATCTTAATTTGGGTAGATAATTTTCAGCATTGAATTTTGCATATAATTTGTGTAGCCAGCTATACAATCTACCAAAAAAAAAGTGAGGTTGACTTGTTATACAGGTCTGAATTTATAAAATTTCGGGGTGGAGGTGTGAAGCTAAGGAAAGAATTGGTATTTAGGTTTCTTACATATTAAAGTATGCAAGAAGTCATATTGTTTCCTACAGTCTCCCATGTCTTAATTCCTTTATAAAGACAGTTCCCCATAGTTTTTTCCTTTACCTGCTCCTAATACTCACTTTACCACATGCTCACATCTCTACCCTTTATTTGAAGAGAAATGGTAGAGCATTTCTTACAGTGAGACTGTGACAACAGTGAGTAAGACCCCTTGTCAATGCTGTCATTACCAGCCTTAGATTAAGTACCCAGCTTAGTCAGAACTGTCAGCTGATGGTTATTGAGCTTTAAAGAATGTGATCCAGTGCTTTTATTTGGCTTTTGTCTGCAGCATAATAATGCTCATTTTCTGTGTGCCATTGTATCTAGTCACCTGGATATTAGACTCAGAAGCAGATATGTAAGCATGTTGAGAATTGCTTTCTGTTCTTGTTTTATCTTTGTCTTAAAATAACATTCTTGAAAACTTACTTGTCAGATTAATCATGAGACACCTTGATTTAATATACACAGATTATTTCAGATGGTCTGGAGCATTCTGTGCTTCGCTTATCCTTGGTTAGGCATCTTTTCTCTAGAGTGTTTTTCCTTTTTTTCCTTGTTTTCCTCTATGCTCCATTGGCATCTCTGATTTTCCTTCAGGTTCTTTCACTGACTTCATTTATGTTTTCCAGGATTCTAGCCCTAGCTACCACCTCCTTCCAAAATCTGTACTTCTGGTTTAGACCCTCTCTCCTGCTTGCAAACCTGTACTCCATGTTCCCCGGGGGAGGGAGTGCATGGTCGCCAGGGTGCCCCATCAGCATGTGCACTCACCCTTGCAGTCCTGTCAGCAGCAGGCATCTCTAGCACGGATTTTGGGTAACCTCTGGGGACACATGAAAGGTGTCCCCTTTTTTGTTGAGCCAGCACACACTCAGGTAGTTTGTTTCAATGTCATGAATGCAGTGTGTGTAAGATATTCTGGTGGCAGAAAGGAACATTTCATAGTGTAACCTGGTGTGGGTCCAGAGAAGGGTTTGGAAGAGGGGGTGAGTCGTTGGCTTGTGGAACAACAATCTTGCTGCTCTTGCTTCCTGGTCCTGATTGACCCATTCACCAGTCTGTCTTTCTGGAATCACTGGAGATCGTTTTGATCACTAACAAGATCTTTTGGATCTTGTCACCTCACTAACAAAACATCTTTGTTTCCCTGTAACCTGTAAGGGGAAGTAAGAACTCAGCATGGCGGGCCAAGATTCTTAGGGTTAGGTCTTTACCTTTGGTTGGATAACTTAACTATACCTTCAATCTGAATACATCTGTGCCCTTACGCAAGCTTTTCCTTCTGCCTGTTCATCCTTTAAGATGAATCAAACCTCTCTTCTGTGGTGAAACTGCTGCAGTTCTCTCAAAAACTTTCTCTGAAGAGACTATCTGTTCTCCCAGCTCCCATTTCTTTCCATGGCTTTTCCTTGCAGTAGACCTAGGCTACACTAGGGCAGCAGCCTTGCCTTAACAACCTCTTGCTTTTATTTAACAAACCTAGTGAAGATGTGTTGTGCGCTTAACCAGGGGTGAGAGGTCTGCTAAGTGGATGGATACCATGCAGTGGGGCCGGAGAACCTTGGGAAGGAACTGAGGACTACAGTGCCCGATGACTGTTGTGAGGGTGGGATGTAGGTGTGCTTCAAAGCTGTGTTCTCTCAGGAGTAGCTCTTAGACCAGACGCCATTCCAGCTGTCCTTTTGGTGGCAACTTTGTCAGCACCTTGCCTAAGACTTCTCATTGACTCTTCAGTTACCCTTTTCATTGACAGGGACAGGCTTACTTGGCTGAGCAGGAATAGGTTAGTAAGAGGTAGGATACATCCAGATTTTTCAGGTGTCAGAATTTATCTTAACCACTGTTCTCTGTATTTGTATATTTAGCTGTATCCTGGCCTCCCCTAGTTGAGGGTGGAATGGGAAAGATCTCTAGGCTTATTTTTCTTCTCTAAAGACATCAGAAATAGGAGTTGTGTGTCTTTCTGGGGCTCTGTCTCTCCTTCCCCCCAGGATCTGGGTAATTGAAAATGAGTGGTTTGTGACATGCTGTATTTCTGGCTCACTTTCAGCAGGTATTCAGACTTTGTACATCGGTAGCATTCTTTATGTATGACCTTTTGAATATGATTTACATTGCTTATAAGGTGCTAACATCAAGTGAGAAGCTAAGCAGAGTTCTTTGCTACCACAGTAACTCCGTGTGTGTATTTTCCTTGAGTGAAGGGTGCCTCCTGGTTTGTTGCAGGTTCTGTGAGTGCTGTTTGTCTCTGGGTGGCATTACTACACATGCGCCTGGTGCTCTGCTGCTCTGTGGACCTTTGTCCTTGAGTGAGGGTGACATTTTAAATTTCAGGTGTCACTCCAGAGGGAGAGGTATTTAAGCGCTTACTGTTCCTTCCACTACTCACTCAGATCTTGAGCTTGTTTCCTGTTGATATACAGGTAGTGAAGTTGGTTTTCTTTTACTGAGTGGAGAGATTACCCATCGACTTGCCCACGTTAATGATGTGTCTGGAAAAACTTAGATTGAAATCTGATTTCATTCTGAGTTATCTTGTCATCATGGGAATTCGGGACAAAAATCGTGTAGAGTAAGATTGGGGCTAAGCATTCATGCTTGGAAACTCAACCTGCATGGCAGAAGCAGCCAGTGAATTTCACTCACTTCCTAATTCAAGTCTGAGGTTATCTCATACATGATCTTTGTAGAGTTCTGGCTCTGGTTCAGACTGTAGCATAAAAGTCAGGGACACCAGTCATTAGTTGAGGTGATACTGGTGATTGTCTTGGCCTGCTATTACGGTAGGCTCAGTGGGAATCATTGCTGTCATTGGTATTTAATTTTGAGATAACGCGCCACATCCAATTTTAAATTACTTTCATGTTTAAGACTTGTTTAAAAGAGCATGCTTCAGCATTTGCTTAGCCTAAGTGCTAAAAAGGACATATGCAGACTGAGACAGCCTAGACTTCACTATCACTGGAGAATTTTAAAAAGACAAAGGAAAAAAATGGATTTTCTAAAAAAAAATTATGTATGTATTTATTATGCTGGGGTGAGAGAATTCATCAGAGATAGAACAGGCAGATCCACTGAAATATGCTGCTGAAGGGAGCAGCCAGCGAGGCAGGAGAGGTCTGCTGAGCCATGTGGGTCAGCTATTGGCCGGGGATCGAACTTGCGCTGCAGTGGATGGTGACAGCTTGATAGTGCTGAGATACCCCTGTGCCACCGGGAAAAAATGATTTTTCTCCAAAAAAAAAAAAAAGGAGCTTCTTAGTTGAAATCTGAAGCCTTTTTGGTTTGAGACCCTTCTGTTTTTTGTGAATGTGGTATGGTAAGTTCTGATTTCTGCACTTAAAATTTTTCTGCAGAAAGTGGTTAAAAAAAAAGTATAAATGGTTATTCTCTAGCCTTCCCTATTGCCCATGTTTATTGAACATAGCAAATAAGAGGCTCACCATTTATGAGAGGCTAGTGGTAGGGACAAGCCAAAAAAGGTGAATAAGATAATCCTCAGGCATTTCTAGTGTACTAGAATTAAGTGCTTCTGACAGTTTGAAGTCTGTAACCCAAACAGTCAGATTGAGGTAGTTTCTTTTCCTTGGGAGTTAATAGGCTCCACTTTTGGTCTATTTTTATTTATTTATTTTGTAACAAAGCCTCTGTGTGCTAATTTATTCTCTTATTATTTGGTGTAGGATCCTTGGATCTGGAGAAACTGGGTGTAAGTCCTTATAAGAATAACATTAATTGTTTGAAAATGCTGTTCAGAAATACAGAAAAAAATGTAAGGCAAAATCTTAGTTTGTCACACTCAATTGTGTGAGACCAGGTACCTTCTAGATTTTGTGGGAAACTGTCTGTCTAGGCAGTCTGAACCAATAGAATTTTCTTCCTCCTTTAAGCACAGTTTTGTGTCTTTTGTTAAAACTTTCTTTGGCCTGTGTGTGCTAGAGTTATAGAGATAAAAGAGAAATTATTTTGGTGAGACCTAATCTTCCTGGTAAAATTTTATAGACAGTTGAGATACAGTACATTTAAGAAGAAATTTAAATACTTGTGTTTGGTTCTATGTCTCGCCCCCTTTCCTGTCACTCTTTTCCCCCTTGCTCAGTACCTCAATATTTAGACAGCTAACACGTATTTAGATTGTGAATTTTTAAGTTGATGGTGTAGTACAAAAGGAACTCCTTAAGATTTTGTGTTGCAGAGGACTCATTGGAATTGACCTGTGGGAGATTCAGATCTATCCACTTTCAAGATCCATTTTCTTCTCCTGCCCACAGTCTTAGCACATTGGATCTACCCTGCTTATTGTTGAATGTGGCAATCTGCATCTTTCTGAAAAACCACAGCTGTTGACAGTAATGTTTAAAAAACTTACTTGGATATTAAGATGTAAGAGATTAATGCACCAAAGCAGTCTCATCTCTTAATTGCTTAAAATTCATTGTTTCAAAGAATCTTCTTTATTTAAAATTCCTCTGGCTGGAATTTATAAATATGTCCTTTGTCCAAACCAGCCTCTGAGAACATAACAATTGAGGCAATTAAGATAGCATTAAACTTTTTGATGAAACGGTGTTTTCTGTATATTAAGACTAGATGTTAGCTTCTGGGGTAAGACTGAACTCAAGATACAAAATTGTCTTGAATTTGCAATAAAATTTTGTTGGGCCTTTTTTCATTGAGGTGTAAGAGGAGGCTATATATCCAGGCCTCAGTTATTTTACTTACCTAATAATCTGTTGGTGGTGAAGAAGCAGTTTAACATTTGACTTTCAATTTTTTTCATTAGTTTTCTGGTTTTATATATACTAATTTCTTGGAAAATTTGAAAGTTTCCTCAAAGCAAAACATTGAACATCTTGTTATCCCGCTATACAGAGATAACTCCAGTTAAACGTTTGGTGCATTTTCTTCCAGTCTTTTTTCAATGTATAATATGAAAATTATTTCCTAGTTGAGATCATACTGCATATATGGTACTGTATCTTGCTTTTTTCATTTTAACGTCGTGAGCATATTTCCCATGGCATTAAAACTGTCTTTGAAAAATTGAAAGCATTTTGGGTTGTCAGCATAACTTGAAAATGTTTCCTTGGTGTGACACATGTATCTTTGTAATTGGTTTGATTTAGTGTGCTTTACTTCAATAAAAATTCAGTATTACAATTTACAGATTGGGGTGGGGAGTGGTATCTACTTCAAATTACCAAAATCTTCCTAGTAGATTTCCTTTTTCAATGGTTTAGTTCCTTTTCTGGTACATTTAAAACACAACATTGTACACATGAGCTTGCTTGGCTTAAAACACTTTGCAAAGGGAGTACTTTCCTTCCAAATAGAGCAATTCATTCAAATACAAGACTGCCAGTTTCTTAGGTTTCCTGGTCACTTTGTTCAGTTGTGGGATTTCAAGTCCCGTCTTTTCTCCTGGAGATGAGAACACTGAGCAGATCTGCAGCGTGCTGAGTGGTCACCTCTAGTGACAGTCCACCTCCTCACTCCCAGGCTAGCCCGCTGCTCTCACAGGTCTTGCTTTTGGGGGAGCAAGTAGGGAGTTGAGATGCCACCTCCAGCCACAGACTGCTGGCCCTGAAAGGGAGATGAACTGGACTCTGCACTTGCTCTTTCTGTGCCTGTGTGTGACCTATGTGCTGGTAAATGGGAATTGCCTGTAATTCTAAAAACAGGATTTCTTACCTGAAGCATGAACTTGGTATGAAAACATAGTTATGTACTACCTTTAACAACTTGCCATGTAACCTAGATTCTTATAACCTGGACTGTAACCTTGTTTTGGCTCCAGTGGGGACTTGCTTTTCGAAGTACAATTAAATCATCCTAATCTCCCTCCACCCCCATTTGCACACTAATCATTTAAAATGGATGCAGAAATTTTAACACTGATGAGTTTAACTTGTATCAAACAACTGAGACTTTCCTGTCTAATCATAAGTCTTACCCTGATCTTGTTAATTTTTGTTCCCATAGCCCCTTTGAAAAAAGTATGCTTTTGGTAGAAACTAAGTTGTATGCCTGTGGGCCATACAGTTTTTGTTGTTTGAGTTCTGAAGCATGTTTAGATTCTCTGTAACTTGTATAGGCCTTGATTGTTCACGTGGTTTAGCTAAGGTTTCCCAAAGCATCTTTCAGTAGCTGTTATTGGTTTATAAAATAAAAGTTGGGCTGTTTAAAATACGTACTTTTTTTGGTTGTTAATCCTAATTTTTTTTGACACCCATGAAATCTTTCTTTTGGGATGGTTAGATTAGATAGATTAAACTTGGGAAAGGATTTTCACTGCTTGAGAGTAGAGAGTAAATAGGTAATGTTGCACATTGTGATCTAGCTGTCAAACTATCTCTAAGCTATACACCCAATAGAGAAAAGATTGTTATTTCCTGGAAGTTACTGAGGAGTTATCAAGTTGACCAAATTGATAACTTCACTCTTTCATGGAGAGACACATTTGCTTGAAGTGCACTTCACTTGTGATGGAGAACTTAATGAGCCTTGGGTTTTTGGCCTTAGGTGTTGCGTGTCTGACACCTACCTTAACAAGAGGGGTACTAGGGTGGGATTTAATGAGTTCTCATGGTCATGCCAAATAATAAAGGGGATCCTGAGTTTAATTGTTCAAGTTGCCTGGTTTATTGCTGAAGAACCGAATTTTGCTCCTGTGAAACCAGTATGAAAGGGCCATTGTTTAATGGCCCTAGCGCACTCTACTTAATGTGTGTCAGTAGCGTGTTACGGCTGTCCCGAGACTAGGAAGAAAGGCACAGTTCTCCTCAAGGATTTCTACAGCTTGGTGGAGAACTTGGGGGAAAAGCACTGGTAGCAATTTGGGGAACAACTGGCTTTTAAACTTGATAGCAAAGAAGTTAGAGAACCACCGAGGTCTATTTCCTGGTATTGGAGGGATGGGTAAATATCAACTGCTCTGAATTTGGTACTATGTCGTGTTCTTTAGGTAGAGATGAAGAGACGGTGTCCATAGGAAGAGGAGGATTACTGTGCTATGTAGAATTAGCCCAAGATGCTCCTTTGCCTTTTGTTCATGTACTCTTAATATGCCTGTGTGGGCTGAGGAAGAAGCAGGGCAGCTCCTTGGTGTAGCCCCAGTTTTGAGACAGGCAGTTAGAAATGTGGCCTGGTCCTTAAGCTCAGGAGAAACGTTTGCTCCTGTGGCACTGGTTTGGAAACTGCTGCCAATGAGTAAGCTAAAGGCTTAAGACTATCACTGGATGACATCCACTGTAGGGGCAGAAGAGAACCCCGCAAAGGTGACTGTGGAGGGAGCTGGCAGGCTGGAGAACAGGAAGGAGTAGAGAATTGCAAGCAGGAGGGAGGAATAGCCAGCAAGAGACTGGAAGAGAGAGAGGTTGGAGGATCATGAAAGCAGCCCCAGAGGGGAGAAAGGTGCTGGAGGAACCAGAGGGTCTCTGCCAGCTGGAGCAGATCTTAGAAGGGAGGGAAGTGCAGGCCTGGCCTTCTTAGGGAATTGCAAACCATTGGGAGTTAGGTGGTGCATGATTGAGTCTTCCGGTGGGAGCGAAGAGGGCAGGCAGGACTCTTGAGATGCCGGCCACTTTTTCGATAAAATAGTGTAGACTTTAAGGAGAGCTGAGTAGTAGGAACATGGCATCCACTTGAGGCTGAGTCCCAGCTCTGGCTTACTGGTGGTGTAACACTCCGTGACTTCCATAACCTTACAACCATGGTTTTTACCTGGACAATGGAAATAATACACGTCTTGGGTTATTAGATGATTAAATTAAAAAGTACTTATAATGGCTGATAAAGGAAAGACTCCAGTGTTAGTGCTTTATTTTTTATAGGCACTAACCTTGGAAAGGCTTAGAACTAAAGAGGGCTGGGGAGAGCCCGATCAGATTTCCTCTGGCCACCTTTGGGGAGGGGGAGGGTGCATCTCCAGGGAGCACAGGACTGGGGCAATTGGCACTTAGAGCAGCTTGGAAGGGAAGTGTGGGCTGCAAGCCATGATCACAGATGGGAAGTGGTTGAGGCCTTGGGTTTAAATACATTCAGTGTCTGTAGAGAACAATGTCAGAGGGAATTTGGTAGAGTTGATGTGGTAGGAAGCAGACTCCTTTTTCAACTTAATGTCCAGATTTAAATCTCATTTGCAGAGTATAAAATTAGAAGGCGCTCCTACCAAACAAACCTCTAAGCTTATTTTAAGTCCTGTTCTTTGGAGACATTGATTGCAGTAGATCATGTTATATAAGCTTAGTCTAATGATAACTCAATCCCTGTGTGAGGTGAGATTCTGAGAAAGAAAAACAGTTGTCAGTGGTGTTAGTTTTTCAAGTTAAATTCTGGTTTGTGCTCTGGCCCCACTCAAGCCTTCCACTGGTTCATCTTGAACACTTAGGCTGGGGACATGTTTGCCACCCCCCTACCTGTTCAAGAAGTGCGTGTCCCTACTGGTGAGTGCTAAAGATAGTTGGGGTTTGACGGCTCACTTTGGGCGCAAACCAGCGGGGGTCTCCTACCATGCATGCCCACTCTTCTGCAGCGGTGACAGATGAGTGCTGAGGAGTGTCCACCAAGTAGAGGTCAGACCTCAGGTGATAATAGAGCCTGGTTTGTCCAGGGCAGTCTCACTTCCTATTGATTGCCCCAGCGAAGTGTTCAGTGCAGTGTGCTGTTTTTGAGGCCAGATTTTAAAGTCACGGCAGTGGAACAAGCCCATTCAGGTCTGGAAATGATTGCTTGCTCTGCTGCATGCATACACACACTAGAGGGCTCTTCTGGAATGGCGATTTTGGATAACCAAAACGTTCTTTTTAAATCAAGTACTTCCTCCAGAGCTGTCAGTAGTGTCCAGTAGCTGCCTGATAAATAGCTGGGAGGATTTCATGATGGATTTGTGCCCTGCCTAGCCAGTGCATGCCATATAATAAGTTTCCAGTAACTGGTAATTACCAATATCACATCTCGTGTCAAAGCCAAATGATTGGTTTCTCCAAATAAAACTTTACTGTTCCCCGGTGACCCCTGACAAAGAAAATCGGCAGATATCCTTGGACACTATGACAACATTGAAAATAAAGTGGGTTGCTTTCAAGAGGGTTAAATAATCGAGCAACTCTAAAACCTTTTTTCTTCTTCCTAGGTCTTAGTGGTGCAATGGCTAGTATAAGCGTGCGTTCGAGTACCCCAGGCTCTCCTACACATGTAAGCAGTGGATCGAATGCTAGTCGAAGGAGAAATGGACTCCATGATGTCGATTTGAACACTTTCATATCAGAAGAAATGGCACTCCACTTGGACAATGGTGGAACTAGAAAGCGTACCTCAGCCCAGTGTGGCGATGTCATTACAGACTCACCAACCCATAAACGCAACAGAATGATCTAAACCGCAAACATTTTCACACCCACCATGCTGCTTGAAAGCCACTTGATCCTCAACATATACTATTATTGCAAAGGAAACATGAGGCCATCTTCCCTTGTTCACTGTTTAAGACAAGTGAATTCTATAGTGGTTGCCATAAAAGGAAGTTCTAGGTATTTACAGTAGATGCCTCTTGTAACTATGGCTTTCTTAAAACTATAATCCTAGCAGAGGACATCAGAAACCGTGTAGGCGTTAGCAGGATCATCATAGGCAAACATATCCGTTCCAAGGCTAAAAGTGACCTTAACTGTATTTATTCTCAAAGGGAAAGGAAATATCAGATGTTTATTTGGTGATAAAATGCCCTCTATCCCCACCTTTTTTTTTTTTTTTTGGGTCCATTTCCTGCTGTGTTGAGTATTTTGCTTCAACAGTATTGCCAGGTTACTAAAATTGTCTGAAACACACGATTTGGCTTCCTCATCCAATCTGCAGGCTTCCATTTTCCAGCAGCACTGTACCATGCACCTGGTTCTGTACAGTAGCAGCGTGCAACTTCTGATTATTGGACTGCCCGGTTTTTAGTTTTCAAAGCAGTTTCTAATTCTGGTGATTGTGTAATGTAAAGAGGTGCTATGATGGTCATGCAATTAATACTTAATACTGAATCAATACACAGAACTTTATCGGATTCACTTTGTGTGTGTTAGTGCTCTAAAAGTAGCAATATTATTAAATTGCCCCCAGATGAACCCTGTAGGCTTCAAATACTCAGTTTAAAGGCAAGTACTACTTCCCATGCAGGACACTGTCCTTGTGGTAAATGTAAACATGTAGACTGCAAGCTGCCTCCCGTAGAGAGGTCTGAACGTTGAGAATGAGCTTCCTTTTTGGGTCAGTGTTAGAGGGAGGGAGATGTCTGGTGGGAGGGGGCCGGGACTCTAGTCTTTCTTGCCGGTTTACATTATTCATGAAAGGCCCTACTTGGTGCAATTCCCATTGGAATATGTGGGAGAGAAAAAGGACTTTTATTTGCTAATAATGTGATCACAATTTAAATAGCACACCCCAGCTCTCCAGTCCCTCTTCTAAAAAGTGCAGTTTGGAAGCTCATTCTGGAAAAGATGGAATCGCATGGAGGTTCTCTACATGTTGAGTAGACCTAAATAAAAGTTCTCAATAGATTCCTCTTTGGAGTGAGATATAAGGCTTCTTGTAGCTACAGTGTTTTAGAGCATGTTTCATCTTCATTTTTAATATCTTGAACTGAATGATAGTCTTTTTAGATGAACTGATGTCAGCCTGCCAGGTACTGTAATTTATTCTATCATATCATATATATCAAGTAGGACAGTGAAAAATGTTTCCTTGCAAACTTATAGTCCAGTATCAGTTACTTCCTGTTTTTATCCTTAAAAGACCATTGCAAATCAGTGTAAGGGTTTTTCCAGTAATTACAGCACTTTGTTAAAACTTCGCTAAGTTAACCATAATATTCATTGACTGGGTGGATGTGAACAGAATGTTAGAAACCGTGGTGTGAACTGAAGTTCTGTATTCATTATAGATATAGCTCTTATTTAAGAAGTCAATACCATACTAAAACTAGGAATGAAAGTGAGGTAGTTCTAAATTTTTGCAAAAGTGGAACATTTTTTGTTTGAAATATAATAGCAGGAAGAATTATAGCAACCTGTCATTTTACCTGAAACGGACAAGCCTATGTATTATGGAAACTTTCAAGCTTCCTTTTGGAATATACCAGAACTGCATTTGGAGTTAGCTTTGTTTTTCTATCGTCGTAAATTTAGATCCTGGAGTTGGGATCTGGCAGGTGATGCCTTGCTCACGAGTGGCCAGAGCTCTTCCTAAAGGGTTTTGAGATTGAGGAACACTTATTTAATCTCCCCTTTATGCCTTGGTTCTAGTTCCTCTTTCCAGGTTGAATAACAATTTTTGGGTTGTTTTGTTTTAGTTGGTGCTCTGAAGCTTAATCTCAGTACCCTTTACTCTTGATTGTCAAATTTTGATAAAACATGTGCCATTTTCTTTGGTAAGAGAAAGCAGGTCTTAATGTCTGCCAGAACACAATTTATATGCCTTATTGGCTCCATTAAACTTTTTAAAAACTTTAGCATTTGTTACTTTTTTCCATTGCTTTTAGCCTTAAATGCTGTTTGTCACTTAATCATAACTTCTTTCCCCTGCTCTGTTCCATCGCGCTCTTTGCCACCTGAGCACAGAATGACCCTGTGACCTAGGAGACCAGGGACACCAGTCTCAGGAACACGTAGTTCTGACTGCTATATATTTGAAGCCTTTCTTTGTGCCAATCGTGGAAAATTGAATATTTGTGTGGCACTTTTAAAATAACTTTTTCTGTTCTCTTGAGAACAGTGTAGGCTGAATTTGAAAACTTAGTTTACTTTGGGGGAGGCAGAACCTCTCTTAAGCTTAGCTAGAGTCTCTGATTCTTTCAGAACTCACTGCTCATTAGTTCTGTTCCCGTCACCCCGAGTTGGCGCTAGTGGTTTGAGTTCATCTTAACACTGCAGTGTTCTGGGTATGGCTGAAGCATTGAACACTTAGGTGTAGTATTTACAGAGCAAAGGTAATGAAAAGCATTTGGCTGAATCTAAAGAACTGCAGTCAAATTCTTCACTGTGGTTTACCCAACTGGAGTAACTCACACCTCAAGTCATTCAATGAATAAATTATTAAAACAAAACAAAACAACAAAAAAGATGGGGCTCGTCTGCAGTTTTATTTTGGTTATCACATCTGAACAACTTTTTGATGCGGTCAAATGAAGTTCAGGTTCTTGAGAAAGAACTAGGCTTCCATGCTTCCAGTGCCTGTTGGAATTCATCAGGCTTTTTGAGTATCGTGCCTTTGGGCCTTAAGGTTTCCTTATGGCAATAGAAGCTGAACTGGCTGCTTCTCTGGTGGGAGGGGAAGGCCGAGGTCTGCCCTGGAGGCTTCGGCCAGTCTTCGTTTTGCGAAGGTCCAAGAGACCAAGAGGTGATTTGGAAATGGGACCTTGTTGGGGACACAGGCAGTTCAGTTAATTTTAGTAAAACAATCATTAAGCTACTGACACGATTAATACCTGGATTTTTCGAGTGGTCTAGTGATTACAATAGATTGTTCTCATTGCATTTTGCCTCAGTTTGTCACAACTTGCCATTTCATCCATTTAGATCTGTTACGTGGATACTTAGTTTGAGGTTGGGGCTCTTCACAGATTTTGGACTCTTGGAATGGGTGGTTTGAATGAAGGCTTCTGCCAGAGGAAACCTGTTTAAAGTAAAAATTCAACTATTTAATTACAGGCGTTTATTTTGATCAGATTTCCTAGCACCTGCCTCCTGGAAAGCCGTTACAGCTCTGGTCAACTTGATAACCTTATCCAGCAGCTGGCTTCCAGATTCCACACTGGACTGTCTCTGCAGGGTGTGGTGGCCCAGTGGGGACAGCGTTTGGGGAGCGGAGCAGACCTGAGTGCCCAGGTGGGCTCTCCCTGTGTCTGTCTCGATGTGCGTGCTCCAGGGGCCTCTTCCTGCGTGTTCTCAGAAGTTCAGTGGACAGCCCTGGGCGCAGGAGGGTTTTCAGAGTCCAACACACATTTTGTGGCCCTCAGCAAAAATGGGCACTTACGGATGCTTCCCCCAACTTGCTAACGGCCCCTCGCTTTATTTGAATTAAGCTAGACAGCTTTAAAGAAAACATTTAAGCACAGCAGTTTCTAGTGTAGGCAGCTCTTCCTACAGAATAGGGCTGCTCGTTGTGTGCATGGCCCTTATGAGCTCCCCCCTTTTTAATTAGTAGCATGGACTAAGCTTGGATAGGATACATTTCAGCTAGTACCACTGGCTGTCCAAAGGACTTTGTGATACTGATTGGTCTTAGCAAAGCGCTGTGCCAGGTGGCTGTGGGCACTTGACCAGCGGGACCAGTGCCTCGCCCTGCATCTTCGCCAGTGCTGGCGTCTGTGGTGCTTGTGCGCAGAAGTGCCCTGAAGGTTTACCTTTGATATTTTGCCTCCTACGAGGGAAGACTGTTGGATTTGAACGCTCGCTCTCTCTACTAGGTGTGGGACTCTGGGTGAGTTCGCCTCTCTGGGCTCAGTTTCATCATCTGTGAAATAGTTGTTACAGAGAAAAAAAGCCTTTGCAAAACTTAGTGACTTGAACTCCTTGACTACATTTATCACCTACGTACGTTCATTATCCACCCCTCCCCGTCGGTGGAGCCCTTAAGAACTTGACTGTGGCAGGTTTTTTAACGTGCCATTTGAAACAATACTTCTAATTTTTGTAAAGAAAATTAAAATGTCAGACAACATAAAGGCCCTTTTAACTTGCTCTCCCCCACCCTCTGCAAAGGTCAGAACGAAAGTTTTTGAAGAGGAAGTTTTCTATACATTTTTGTTATTCATGTAGCCATTAAAGTGTGCTGGTTGCTAGGTGAGACACCTATTCCGCCGCCATGGAGCTGCCTGTGCCTCTGCAGCGAGGAGGACTCAGCAGGCCAAGAACAGAGGTTTGCAGGCTGATAAAAGGATTTGGGGGTGTCCCTGGGCCACCTGCCTCTCCTGGTTGCCCCCAGCACCTGGGGCCCGGTGGACGCATTCTGTAGCCTCCAAGTCCACCAGTCTGTGCCACTTGGCCTTTGAGGAAAGATTCCCAAACTGTTGACACCTGCTCCTCAAGGGGTGATGGTGCCAGGGTCAAAATCCCCTGGGCGAGAGGGAAGCCCTTGCGTAGCTATCCTCTAGTTCCCTGGGCGAGGGGATCACTTTCTGCCACCTCCTTCCCCATGGCATCTCCTCCACAGTGGCAGTGTGACTTCGAGGTTTATCCCATGTCTGTCACTACCAGGAAGTCCCCATCTTTGGCTTCTTGGGGCACTGAGCTCACAGTTGCACCGGGCTCACTCGTGCTTGTCACAAGCTTGCCTCTTTCTCCAGTGTGTGGACTGTGATCCACTGTACGAAGTTCCTCCAGCCTGAGTGGAAACCCCACCACTCACGCTGTAGAGCGGCTTCTTGCCTGCATGCGGTGCCTTCCTCTTTAGGGTTCTTGCTGCTTGACAGTCTGCTGCTTTCCCCACCAGCTGGAACTCAGGACTCGATGTCCGTGCCTGGCACTCGGTAGGTATCTGGGCATTCCTTGAGTGAGTGAGTGAGTAATGAAAGATGGCATGAAATGTCCTAGATTTTCAGCAAAAGACCCTGTTTTCTTTCTCTGGGGCAGACCTTCACTGTTTGTCAAGAACCTGGGTGTGTTGGTGGGACTTCGGGTCGTGCGTGGGTGCGTGTGGAGATGAAGGTGCTGGCACACTGCCCCTGCCTGCTGGCCTTTCTGAGTGTGAGGGCTTGCTCTTGGGTTTTTACGATAGCTCGAGCCCTCAGTTTCCCCTTCTCTCTTCTCTCCAGCCCAGGGTTCTCACCCTGCCCGCACATCAGAACCCACCCCAGGCAGGCTGTACCCCAGGCAGGCTGGACAGGCCCTGGGGTGGGGAGGAGCCACGCTCCATGGAGAGCTGCGCCCGGGGCACTGCCTGGGCCTGCTTCCTGACTGCTTACTAAGAAGGTGGCCACTGGCACCGGGCACCTCAGGCCAGCCCTGAGGCCGAGGGCAGCTGCCTTTGGAGGACTCCTCCCTCCCCGCTCTTCCTGCCCTTTGGCCTGCAGTCCCTCGGGCTTTGAGGAAGTCTGGACTGGACGTTCCTGGGGCAGGGTGTTTTACTGGGCTTGGCTGGAGGAAGCTGGCACCCACAGGCCCTCGGGTGCAGTGAGTCAGCTCCACCAGCAGTGACCCAGCTGCCTGCACCTGGCTGCCGTGTCACCTTGGGGGAGATTCCTGGACTCCCTACCCCCACAGGCTCAACTCAAAGGTGGCATGAGGACAGGGTATTTAAAAAAAAAATTGCATAAAATAAATGACTCCTAAATCCTTCCACCCGGGCGCCCCTGCTTGCACTTTAACATTTCTTTGATGACAAGTGCACACGCGTTTGGGGCATACGGAAAAGGTCAAGGTGAACTCCCAGCAGCTCCCTGCACCTCCTTGCAGAGGGCTGAGCCGGAGTCGGGCTGAGAGGGGAGCCTGCCGAGGCCGCTGTGCTCCCAGCACCGCTGCAGCTTGCTGTCCTGCCGCGTGGGGAGGCACAGCCCACCGCGCGGCCCTTGGATCCCAAGTCTCTGCCTCCAGAGGTACCAGGCCCTTTCGAAACAATCGCTGAACGTGTATCCATACGCTCTCGAAAATAATAGAAAAGGGCTCACCCACACCTCAGACTATTCGGCAAAGACGAGCTCTCAGCCTTCCAGCTGGACGGATCTGCAGGCCCTTGCGTGCCCACCGTACGCCGTGCTCTGTGGGCCTCCCTCCCTTTACCCAGGTGGAGATGGGCGTCTCCGGTGCAGGGGCTAGGACAGCCCAGGGTGTGCTGCCTGGACCTCACCCTCACCCCAGCGCAGCGGGAGGGCTCTTGGCGGCTCCCGGGGCTCAGGACTTCACTGAACATCTGACCACTGTGTGCCTTGATGCTGCAGAGCCAGATGGCAACCGATGCCCCCTAAATAGAGAGCTGGCCGGGGCCGCGGGGCTGGGGAGGTTTCTGAGACTTGGGCCTACCAGACCCGGCCGAGCCTGCTGTCACCAGGATGGGAGGCTCCTGTGCCAGCAATGACCATCTCCCATCCTGGGTGTTGCCCTGCAGGCCTGGGTCACCCACTGGCAGCTTCCTGAGGTGGCCTCCTCATACTCTGGCTGGCCCTCACAGGACTCTGCAGTCTTGGCTTTATATCTGCCCCTGGGGGGGCCATGTGTCCACCTTTATTTTTGGTTCTTCCACATCATCTGAGCCTCCCCGCCTGATTCTACTCTGCCTCCGTTTCTCATTGTGCCAGTGATGGTTTTACTGGTTTGGGTCTCTGGT
This sequence comes from Galemys pyrenaicus, assembly GCA_019455555.1. Lineage (NCBI taxonomy): Eukaryota > Metazoa > Chordata > Mammalia > Eulipotyphla > Talpidae > Galemys > Galemys pyrenaicus. Next base: position 2,588,324 of record JAGFMF010011768.1, read on the forward strand.
CTGCCTCTCCTGGAGGTCCGGGCCTACCTGCGTGTTCATCCGTCTGCGCCAGTCACCGAGTGGACACCCAGCCATGTTTGCTGAAGGAAGGAGGGGACCCGTTTCACAGGTGAGAAGACTGAGGCCCTGAAAGGTCAGGGGCTGCCCAGCCAGGATGCCACACACAGGTCTGGTCGCGACCTTCTTTGGAAGCCTCTTACCAGCCTTGCTTGTTGTGCTGGAGGGCTGGGGAGTGGGGTCTTGGGACCCTGGGTGGGCTGCTTGCCTTAACCTGAGCCTCAGTTTCTTCACTACCCTGCAGAGCTGTGAACCTATAAATTACGATCCCATGAAGTCTCAGTGTGAGCTGATCAACCTGCTAGCTCTTGTGACCTGTGACCCAGGGTGAACTTGGATGTGCTTGGGACCTTCCCTCAGGCACACAGTTCAGTGACACAAGGGATGCGGAAATCTTCCCCCACCCACAGGGCCCTGAATCTCACAGGCCTGCTGCCCCTGGGGGTCCTCAGGCGGGCCTCCAGCACCCCTCCCCCTCAGGGCTGGGAGCCCTGCATTCTCCTGCGGTGACTCACTTCCTGTTTGGGCCTGGAATTTGGAAGCCTCTCTGAGTCAGTTCCTTGGAAATGGCTGGTCCCGCCTACCAGAGCCTTAAAGGGACCGTTCTCCCAGGGCCCAGCTTGTCTTGGGCAGGAGCTCCCTGGGGATAGTGGGGTGCTGATGAATTAGCACAGAAGTCCTGAGTCAGGATTTGCACTCAGGACATCTGCTGTGAGGCCCAGAAGTCCCTTCTCCCCTAAGGAACCCTCCTGTCCACTTCCATGAGGCCCAGGACAGTTGCTGGGCCATTTTGGAAGGACCCTGGGCTGCCAGTACCTTCTGGGCTCCCTGAACTGTGTGCCTGGTCTGGGCACAACATGGCCTCTTTCATCAGACTAGGTAACAAAATTTTTGGCTGATGGTGAAAGTCCCTTGGGATCCTGTTTGTTGGGGTGTTACTCAGTTGCCGGCAGGATCAGATGCTTGAGGGAAGCTGGACTTGCCCCTCAGATTCCTGTGGGTGAGCACGCTGGCTTCCGCCTCTTCTGGGTCAGGACCCTCAAGGCTGGGTGTGGGCCCTACAGAAGCAGCTTCCTGGGCCTCGGCCCTCTAAAATGGGCCCTCATCAGCCCTGGCTTTGAGGTTCTGCACTGGAAGCCCAGAGAACCTGTGAGCCGCAACAACAGATACTTGTTCTGAGGGGTTACCCTGCTCCCTGACTGGCTACCCCTTCCCAATCCCAGACTGTACCACACGGTATCCCTTCCTTGGCAAAAGATGAACCCGTGACTGTGGCAAAGCAGGCCTTGACGTCTCAACATGCCAGGGGGTGGGGAATGAGACAGACAGGAAGTCCGCCAGTCCTCAGGAATTTACGTCATGCTGGCTGAGAGGACAGCGGGAGGCATCCTGACAACCCCATTCCTCAGCTACCTCTCGGGTGCTCTACACGCACGCCCTGCTGTACAGTGACGGCAGCGGAGGGCAGGGGTCATCTGCCCATCTGTGGCTCAGAGAGGTGGAGTGACTTGTCAGGGAATGCCCAGCAGGGGCTCAAGCTTGGGACTTCCCCTCTCTGAAGTCCAGGTTGTCTCCTGTGTGACCTTCCTTATCCCACCAAGGCACACACCTCTCTTCTGTGGAACTAGGGGAGTGTGACACTTGGGGTCACTTTAACTTTGCTTTTTATGCACTCCAGTTAAATGTTCCTGTTTACAGTCTCAGCATAAAGAGAGAAAAGGGCTTCTTTTCCCACTCAATCCTTTTTTCTTTAGTATAGAATTGGAGCTTGTTTTTCTTTTTTAAACTTTAAATATTTAAAATATTAAATATAAAAGAACACAGCAGGACTAAAATAAGTCATGCTGGCCTACACTATCTGGACTGATGCTGAGGGATTTGAATGCAGACCAGTGTGTGACGACGCTGGACGTTGAGCAAACCCACCGAACTTCCTCATCAGTAGTAAATTGAGGATAATGGTACTTTCCACTTAGTTATTACGACGCTTTAGTGAATATAGTGACTTAATATTTTAAAAATCCTTTGAATATCATTGCTGTTAAAACACGTAACTTGTGACCGAGTAAAGCTGACGACTATGTAAAGATTGCCATTATCAAAAGACTCATCCATCGGTAGTCACGTCACCCGGCCAGCGAAGGGGGCAGGTCAGGACGGAAGGCTTTTATAGAAAGGAGGGTGGGACCAGGAAGTCACCAGTAAGAAGAAACTGAAAGTTCATTGGAGGAAAGTAAGAGATCAGCTGGCCACGGCTTCTCATTGGCTGAGCGGCGGTGTTTCCATTGGCGGGCTTGTTGCTGGGCAACACGGAACTCTCCTTCGAGCAGCTGCACTTCCTGTTAGGGAGTGTAGGGGCGTGTGTGCGTGAGGGCAGCTGAGGTTTCTTCCTGTTTGGGGTAATGGACAGCTGCTCTGGGAATCTTGACAAGTGGAGCGTGACAGCGCCCCCTACAGGCCGTCGTGACTCCGATGTTAATTTGAGGAGTCTTTCATTTTCACACTGGCATCTTGAGCACCATGCAACGTTTGTTCACCCATGATGGAGAGTTCGTGGCTGCGTTATCCCCCGAAGCCTCAATCCTTTTGCAGAGGTGTCCTCTCCCTTCCTTTCGGTGTCTGCTTTTCTGGACCTAGAGCCGAGGGTCGCATTTAGCCCGCTGCCTGGTTGCGTGAAAAAGTCTGATTTTTTTTTTTAGTGATCTTTCTCTTTGTATATGTTGTTAGGGCTGCTTTCTCCACAGATGGCAAAACTGAGACCACAGTGGCCAAAGTCCCAGCTCTCTTGATTCTTTATAGGTTTGCTGGTCCTGTTCCAAACCAGGCATATGATATATTAAAAATAAATAAAGGGAATCCTACTGTAGGCGTTTGCTTAGTAGTTTGTTTACTTTCTTTTTATATCCAAAAGGGCAGGTTTACTAGAAAAACAAGGAAAGGAAGAGAAGACGCTTGCACAGACACTTGCGGGCAGAAGGAACTGTCCGGAATGGAAGAGATGCCTGCATAGATGCAAGAAGGGAGGTCCTGAGACCAGAGCTGCATTGAGCCAGCAGTTTGCTTTTCAGAACATCGCACCAGGGACCTGCCTTCTTTGCACAGTGGACCAGCTTCTAGTTTTCAATTTGGCTTTGCCTTAATTTATTCTTGGGTCTCTGTGATGCCATTTAGTTTACTGCTGTGTAGGGCACTGCAAAGTCCTGCGTGGACTTTAAAAACATCTTTTGTGCATATGTGTGAGATTTGTAGATACCAAGAGGTAGAAGTTATGGTCAAAAATTTATCTACTGTACATTTAAAGGTTTGACAGACGCTATCCTGTTGTCTTCCCCAAAGGTCAATTTTTATTACCACCACCAAGGACTCATTTCCAAATTAAAATTGAGTTTATAATTCTAATAAAAGTGCAAAGGAATTTTTGGAAGATAGGTAAGTAAGAAGTATTTACGTTCAGCTGAAAGAATTAGTATCTGAGAGTAGCTCAGGAAATTTTGAAGATTTATTTTTATTTATGCATATAAAAACTGGGGCATAGACCAGAGTTTGAGGGTGAGAGGATTCACTAGAGACGGAGTGGGGAGCAGAACAGGCGGATCTACTGAAATACACTCCTGAGGGGAGCAGTGGGGAGGCAGGAGAGGTCTGCTGAGCCATGTGGATCAGCTCCCTGGCCGGGGATCGAACTCATGGAACTCATGCTGCAGTGGCTGTGGATGCTTCATAGTGCTGAGACTTAACCCCTTGTGCCACCCACCAGAGAGGCTCAGCTCAGGAAGTTTTAAGTAAAAGGAATCAAGATTTATGATAAGGTAGTAACAATTAAAAGTTAGGTGTTAGCTCAAACAATGAGAGGGAGAGCCTTAGAAAAGAGGCTGGTTTATAGACGGACTTGGGCTCCCTCAGGAGAGGCACACCGAGATGGGGATGGTGGAGCAGCCCCAGCTGCCCTCAGGAACACTGACTGGGGAAACAGTTGTGAGAGCACCTTGTGCTCCCAGATCTACAGACAGATCGAAGAGTGGAGATGTGAAACACACGGTTCAACACTGGAAGAAGTGGGATGTCTAGCTCTATCTACATAAAGGTAATGGACAACATTTTTAAAAGAAAAAACGATCATGAGCACAAATCTCAGCATCTGTTCATCAATACAAACAAGGTGGAAAGGGAAGAGGGATTTTGACAAGAGCACATTTAACCTCTCCCTCCTTCTCTCACCCAGAATGAGGTGGGAGGGGACTGATTTAACCATACCAGTTTCATTGAGTGGAAAACTAGACACCGCAGTCAGGCATGCTCTTGAAGACTTTCAAGAGTGGGGAAATGCTGGTGATACAGTGAGACATACACACAAGTTCTCCCTCCGTGGTTTCGCTTTCTGTGGTTTCAGTTACCTGCGGTCAGCTACAGTCCAAAATTACTATGTACAGTAAGATGCTGAGAGGCCCAGCGCTCATCGCTTTTCATAGTATGTCGTGGGGGTGTTCTGTGTTAGTAATCTCTTGCTGTGCCTCATTTAGAAATTAAACTTTACCATACGGATGCATGTGTGGGACAAAGCGCTTTATACAGGATTCCTTACTAGCCTCGTTTCCAGGCATACACCGGGGTTCGTGCGACATACTCTCTGAGGAAAGGGGGTTAACTGTATTGGTATGGTCTTCTATATTTTAAAGATTTATTTATTTATGCACACAAGAATTAGAGGCCAGAGGTGTGGAGGGTGAGAGAATCCACCAGAGACAGAGCGGGGAGCAGAACAGGCAGATGGACTGAAACACACTGCTGAGGGGAGCAGCGGGCGAGGCAGGAGAGGTCTGCTGCGCCCTGTGGGTCCGTCCCCTGGCAGGGGATCGAACTCGCGCTGCAGTGGCTGCGGCTGCTTCCTAGTGCGGTGCTTTCTAATTGGACTAGGATGTGGCGGGCAGTGTGGTTGCAGCGAGTGCCAGCTACTATGGTCGTTACCGATCACTTCAAATCCTCAAGGGCCATTCATTCATTCGCTGCGTGACCGCCCTGCCCGCTGCCGCCCGTGTGGGCGAGTTCCCTGGCCGAGTCTCAGCGGCGCCTCCGCCGCCCTCCCCGCGACTCCCGCCGGCGTTCTGTCTGGCGGGCACTGCCATCTAGAGGCTCCTGGCCCCAGGGCGGGTGCTGCATCCCCGCACCCTGACGCCGGGGGAGGCCCGCTCCCCCGCCCGCCTGGGATGGCCGCCTGTTCTGGAAGAGCGCGGGAGCCCGCAAGGCCTGCAGATGGCGACGGCCGCGCGGGGGTCGCCGCGGCCGCCGGGGCTGCGCTTCTCGGCCTGCCTTCCCCAAGCGTTTCAGCGCCCACATGAGCCCGAATAGAAAATCAGACCTGGACGGGGTGGGAAGGCAGATGCAGTTTTAATTGTTTTTGTTTTTTAAAATTTATTTGTTTTGCATTTTAAAAGCGCAGGTTGACTAGGGAGAAGAGAAGGGGAAGAAGAGGTGCCCGCACGGACTCAGCTGATACCGACTTTCACTAGTGCCCGGTCGCTCTGACCGAGCTGTCTGGCCAGTGTCTGGCCGGACCAGTGAGGCTTGACATAACTTCACCGGTGGGAGCGTCCACGGAGTCTTGGACCCTCACCTCAAAAGATCATTCATCTATTCATTCATTCATTCACTCACTCATTCATTCATTCCTCAGCTGCACTCACAATTCTCAGAGGTTCCTTGACTCTCTTTTTAAAAAAGATTTATTTATGCAAACTAGAACTGGGGTGCAGGCCAGAGGTGTGGGGGGTGAGAGGAGTCACCAGGGACAGAGTAGGGAGCAGAACAGGCAGACTGGCTGAAACACGCTGCTGAGGGGAGCAGCGGGCAAGACAGGAGAGGTCTGCTTCGTCATGTGGGTCAGCTCCCTGGCCGGGGATCGAACCCGTGCCACAGTGGCTGCAATGCTTCATAGTGCCGTGCTTAACCCCTTGTGCCACCAGGGAGGCCCTGACTGTATTTATTATTATTATTATATCTTTAAAGACTTTTTTAAAGTTTAGTTTTAGGTTCACAGCAAAGTGAAGAGGAATAGTGTTTCTGGAAAGAACAGTGATCGAGACTGTGCTGTTAACCTTTCTTTTTATTGTGCTTATGTTTATTTATTTATTTATTTTTAAAGATTTATTTATTTATGCATACAAGCACTGGGGCACAGGCCAGAGGTGTGGGGGGGGTGAGAGGATTCACCACA
>JAGFMF010011768.1:2594641-2611665 GCA_019455555.1 Galemys pyrenaicus
GGGAGCAGAACAGGCAGATCAACAGAAGTACACTGCTGAGGGGAGCAGCGGGCACAGCAGGAGAGGTCTGCCGCACCATGTGGGTCCCCCCCCTGGCCGCCAGCAGGGATCGAACTCGTGCTGCAGTGGCTGCGATTTGCTTTGTAGTGCGTTGCTTAACCCACTGCGCCACCAGGGGAGGCCCGCTTATGTTTATTTTTTAACTGAAGTCACATTGTATTATCACATGACATAAGTTTCCGGCATCACTGATACACCATGATGTTATTACCACATTAAGTTCTGACTTTTTTTGTTCCAAACCAGGACAAGACAAAAACAATGCCTTCCTCAGCAAGCACGGCAGCTAGAAATGATTTCATTTGAACTCTACTGTTCTCCTGTCATCTAGTTTCAGATGATAAAGCTCAGCCTGACAAGTCTGCATGGTATTTTAATTGGAAGATAAGTCATACATTCTTTGAAATAACTATGTTTACAAACACAGCTCAATTGTTCCACATTTGGAATTCAGTCTTTCAAAACAACTTAGTCATGTTCTTCTCCCTGGCTGCCTCCATTTTTAAAAACCTGTTGAAACATTTTCTAGGAGTCCGCAGTGCTGGCTTTGGCTTGGTCATCTGCGGTGGCCCATTCGCCACTGTCCCTGGTGTCGAGTTCATGTTTGCGACTCAACAGACCCCAAGGTCCCTTCGGCTCTCAAGTTCACTGATTCTGCTAAGCGTTGTTAAGCGTGCAAATCTTGATTCCCAAGCAACCTCAAGGGAAAAACAACAGGGACAGAAAAACTGATGAAAGAGAACTGTTAGCAGGTTTTTTTTATTAATGCGTGAAAGAGCAATGCGGTGACTCTTTAACATTTAAAAAACCCATAAAAACTTAATCACATAAATATAGCATTTGGGGGCAAGGGAACGCCTGCTACTACTTTCCTTTATATAATTTTTGAAAAGCATTAAGTACTGACAGTCTTATTTATGCCATATTTTTATTACATTAATAGTTGTACAGTAAAGAGAAAATAGTTTATGTAGAACCAAAACTCTGTTTTAGTTTAGATAATCCCAACTTAAAAAAGGGGTTGTATTTTAAAAGTCCAGTGTGTTGTTTGATATGTGAATTTGAAAATACTTTTCTGTAGAAAATGGTAAAATGATAATATTTCCCCAGTTAGCCCAATAGACCCATGTAAGCTAATTAGTGGCTGAGTTAGATGATTATAAATACAACTTGAGTTCTGGGGTCAAGTTAAGAAACTTGAGCTCCATTCATGGAGATAACCATCTTTTTCTGAAAATCCTCTTGCAGGAAGTGAAATTCCTACTCCTCTCCCCTCTTTCCCTTTTATTACTTTATTTATGCATAGAAGAACTGGGGTGCAGGCCAGAGTGGCAGGGAGAGAGTCCACCAGGACAGAGTGGGGAGCAGAACAGGTGGATCTACTGAAACACACTGCCAAGGAGAGTAGCGGGGAGACCGGAGAGGTCTGCTGCGCCATGTGGATCAGCTCCCTGGCCGGGGATCGAGCTCAGTGGTGACAGAGCTGAGGCTTAACCCCTAGGCTACTAGGGAGACCCTCTCCTCTTCCTCTTGATTTAGGGCTGGTGCTTTTCTTTCGGTTAATCCACAAGCTTCCCTTCCCTGTGGAGTGGAATCCTTTTGAAGGACTTGATAGACACCCAGCCTTGTCCATGGGAAGCTCTTCAGTTGTTAAAGCACACCAGTCTGGCAGAAATAAATCTAAGAAGCCATAATCCACGGTGGTGGCCACTTTGCACCATGTCTTGATGGAGGTGAGGTGACAGGAGGAGACAGATGGTCCAGAAATGAAAACCGGGAGGAGTTCTGAGAACAGAGCGAAGGAAATGTCCAGATGGGATTCAAGAAAGGAAGCTCCGTCAGGAAAGGATCGGGCCTCAAGGACAGACGACTGGTACAAGCTGTTTCAGAACAACGGGCAGCTGATTTCAACTTAAAGTTACTCTCTGAACGTAGTAACGTGTTGCACGTGTGAACTAAACTGTACTCCTGCCGAATGAATGGCAGAGCGGGCAGGGCCAATTCCATGGCCTAAGCTGTAGACATGAATCAAAATCCCACTATGTTCTCTGCAGGTACAGGGCAGCATGGATGTAACTCCAGCTCTTCTTGCTCCAGGGGCTCTCCTTGTGTGACTCTCGGGGATGCCGAGCAGCCAGGAGGGGACCCTGTCTGTTCCCAAAGAGAGTGCCAAGGAGGCCTGGTCCCTAGGGCTGACTCTCCAAACTACCTGGGTGGCTGAGGGTGTGGAGGGCAAATGAGTTAAAAATCAGGCATTTTACACCTGCCCTCCATTAGCCGCTATGGCTAACACTGTGGTCTTGCACGCCGGTGCTTGTGCACACCTGCGCCCAGAGAACGTGGGGTGTGCGCAGGTGTAACTGCACACATGGGCCTAGAAGGGAGGGGCTATAAGTGATGCATCACTGGGAGAGGCAGAGGGCGGGGGAGGAGGCAGAGGGAGGAGGCAGTGAGAATGCTGAGGTCTGGTCCCTAACTCAGCGGTAAAGGCCTGTACAAATCGAAGGCTCCAAATTAAATCGTTTCATCTTCAAGAACCGACAATGAACCCATCCAGCCTCGGATGGTTGCACCGTGTTTGATGTTCTTATTTAGAATCAACTTCTGTGTGGAAGCCCGTGTTTCAAAACGGTAACTGGTAAGTTCAAAAAAGGTAAGTTGATTCGCAGTTGCATACGGTAAATCCTCATGTGGCGTAAACAGGACCGTCAGTAGGCTCTTAGCAACGGCGACTTTCAGCAAAAGGACAGAGTGAAGTCAGTTTGGCCCGAGGCTAATTGATGTAAACAAGATCCAAGTTCCAGGGCTGGGTTTCTGGCCACGGATTCATCACCAAACTTCGCAGTGAAGACCAAGTACTGGTAACATGAACCAGCATTTCACTTCACAACTTGTTTGTTCCAGCTCAGGGTCAGGGGCGGCTGGAGTCTCTACCGGTAGTTCAAGGTCCAGGTGGGACCCACACCTGAGAGGATGCCCTTCCTGCAGGAGGCGCATGGGCGCGCCCTCGCACGCACACCCTACCCGCACCCCGCGCGCCCACGCACGCCCGCTCCTCCTGGGACGGTGAGCAGAGCCACCCCTGCGCGTCTCTGGGACGTGGGAGGAAATCAGAGTCTCGGGAGAAAATCCCCAGGGAATGTTGGAGACCGCGCCCACTCCACCCCCACAGCGGCCCCACGGGAGTCAATTTTTAATTTTCATCTCCGTGGACTTGAAAGGACACCCCACGAAGCACCTTTTGAGGACCTGCTACACATTTTAGAAGTTCAAAGGAGACTGCAGTCTCTGGTTGGAACTTACAGCAGCGGGAGGGAGTTTTGGCACAGACGGGGGAGAGAGGACTGGAAGATCCAGCAAAGGAGGCTGGCAGCGGGGAGCGGGAGCGGGATGCTGGTCACGCCCCACCCCGCCCCCACGTCTGACCCTCCTCGGTCTGTCCCAGCTGCCTGCAGCGATTTGTCCATTTCACGTCAGGATGTGCCTCATTCAAGCGTCCATCACCACGTCCTCCCGGAAGCTCTTAGCGGGCAGGTGTATGGAATTCCTGACAGTTGGGCTTCGGGTGGGTGGGGAAGTAAGGCACACCGCGCAGAGCCTTCTGCTCTGGGGGTAGCAGCTAGAGCTCAGCGGTGCTCTCCTTTTCATTAAAACCTTAAAAGGACATTCTACGCTGAAGGGGCCACACGCTGTGGACAGTGATGGGCCAGCAGGCACTGGCAGGCGGGCATGGCCATGCCAGCGCGGAAGCTGGGTGGCCTCTCCATCCTGGAGCAAAGGGGTGCGCGGCCTCCCAGCCACCTCCCTCCCCGCTCGGCCCAGTTGTGTCTGCATCACCTGGGGCGCTCAGGTGCATGGGGTACCTGCTGGCATGCTTCCCACCCTGCGGGACAAGACACTGCACCTGTTTCTGGGGTGAGGTTCAACGAGAGAACACCTTGATCTCCAGTGTGCTCCCGGGGCACCCCACAACTGGACACCTGGACTCCCCTGAGTTGTGTGTGTGTAGGGGCCCCTGGCTCCCCTCACTTGGCACCAGGCAGGCCAGTTTTTCCAACTCCCTATACTGTGGTCATCAGAAGTCTGAGGTGGCTCTGTTTCAGGTCTGTTTGAGGGGCTCCTGTTGCACCCCGTTCTTGGGTCCTGCATCTGTTTCCTTGCAGCTATAACAAAACAACATACTGTAAGCTCTGAGCCACAGGAATCGATTCTCTCCCAATTCTGAGGCCAGCAGTCCAATGCCAAGGTGTCCATAGGCTGGTTTCTCTAGGGCCCGAGGGACACCTCTTTCTTCCTCTCTGGTGGGTGCTGCCAGTGTGGGGTGTGCGTGGCCTGTGGGGGGGGGTCTGTCTTCAGGGTGGTCGCCAGGGTTCAGCTCTCTCCAAGACCATGCTGGCTGGACTAGGCCTCCCCCGAGGGCCTCAGGACTCCCTCTGGCCGTCCACACACGTGGACGACGCTGACAGCCTGCGTTTCCAGGTGGATGGGAGTTTTGGGGGGCACTGCTCAACCCACAGTGGCCCTGTCTCTTCCCGTCCCCAGCCTGTGTCTTGGTGCCCCTTAGGACACAGGCCCCGCGGTGCACAGGGCCCGCAGCTGGCCGCCAGGACCAGGCCTGGGGTGGCAGACGCTGATTTTCAGAAGGCAGGTCTGCCCCAAAGACGAAAGCGGGTCTGACAGCTCGGGGTGCAGAGAAGAGACACGGCTGGTGCAGAGTCATCGAGACCTGGTCTCACCCGTCCTCTGACCTGGAAGCTTGCTGAGATCAGGGTGTCAGCCCCTGGCACGGAAACGGACACACCGTGGGTGCTGCCCCGAGTTGGTTTTCTCTTCAGCTCTTTTCCTAGGAAAGTGCAGGGTAAATGGAAAAGTGATCGGGCTTTTCCACCCTCCTGCCGTTGGTGTGGTGATGGACACCTGGCCCTGCACGCGTGCTGAGTGGGCGTGCGCAAGTGGGTGCACCTGGGCTGAGACACGGGGCGGCGTCACGGGGAGCCAGCAGAACAGAGGCAGAGAAAGGAGAGAGAGGCAGTAGCCGCCTGGAGAGTGAAGATGCGCGGGGGCTAGGAGCCTGCCAGCCTCCAGACCCCAGCCCCCCGCCTGCCGTGAACCTGGTCACCTCTTATATAATGATACACTAAACGCCTGAGAAAGCTGCCGAGGGCTCCAGGACTCCCCCTTGACCCGTCTTGCCAGAATCGCCAGGAACCTGCTCTGTGCCTGCTGCCACCATAGAGCCCTTCCTGGAAAGGGGCAGAGAGGATGGACTTTGAGGCCCGGGCTCGCTGCGTCTTGCCCCTGCTCGGCTCTGCACCTGCAGCAGGAAAGCAGCAGACGCTAGCGGTGGAGCCAGCGGCCGTGTCCCTGAAACTTCCTGGACGTTGAAAGTTGAATTTCCTACAATTTTCACATGTCACAAAATACCCTTTTTGATTATGATTTTAAAAAATTTTAAAAACTTTTAAGACGCGAAGAACATTCTGACTTGGGTTGCACAAAACAGTGGGGTAGATTTGTAATGTCCTTTGTATGGTAGTTCCAGAGAGCATCTGGTGAATGACTGAATCTCTCCCGTCTCAGAGATGCATTGAATTGGGAAGATGATGCGAACGGCCGCGATGCGGGTCCTTTTCAGTCTGGAAAAGACTAGAGCCCCTTCGTTTTCCAAGAGAGGCAGCGCACAGTCCCCGAAGCCCCGTCATTCAGGCTGCAGGGCTTCTACGCCATTCCCAACGCGGCCGCCAGGGGGCGCTGGCGGACCACGTTCCCCCGGGCGTCGGCGGGAGGCCCTGGCGGCTCTGCCCGCGGGAGACGCGACTGGCCAGGCTGTGGCCTCGATGACCTCGGGGCGTCTTTCCCACCCAGTGCATCTTGGCCCATTTTGTGCAGAGGAAGGAGCAGGGATGAGCTGCCCCGAGCCGACACGGGAGCACGCTGGATCAGTCAGCTCTCCTGCAAGAGGAAATAAAATGAAAAAAAAAAAAAAAAAAAAAAAAAACCAAAAAACAAGACAGAAAAGAAACCAAAAAGCAGTCCANAAAAAAAAAAAAAAAAAAAAAAAAAAAAAAAACCAAAAAACAAGACAGAAAAGAAACCAAAAAGCAGTCCATGTGGCAGATGGCTGTCATCCTGGCGGATCAGCGTGTTCCTTCACCAGCTCTTTTGGTTAGTATGTATGTGTTTTAGAGGAATTAACAGGCGGAAAAAGCCAGACTTTCTTTAATTAAAGGCAGGCCCAGTAAGCGCGTGACTGGGCGCCTGGACTGGCCTGGGCTTCGGGAGGTTCCCGGACACTATTGGCCTTTTGATGCTCTGAGAGGCTCCTGAGGGTGAGAGCAGTGTGGCCAGCGGGAACTGCCCTGCTGTGGGGAGGGAGCTGGGGGCTCCCCACGGCAGTGCAAACCCCAGCTTTATCACATCCCTGACTGGTGGTATGACCCTGCGCTGGGGGTGGGGGTGGAGCTCCCCCCTTCTCCCTCACTGTTCCTCTCCCACGGAATCCAGACGACCTTTCCTCCCTTGCAATGGAGGACCCCCCCCCCCAACACACTGGTGGTGCAGGGGTTAAAGCTCTGCACTGTGAAGCATCATGAGTTCAATCCCCAGTCAGGGAGGGGACCCACAGGGCACAGCAGACCTCTCCTGCTTCCCAGCTGCTCCCCTCAGCAGTGTGTTTCAGTAGATCCGCCTGTTCTGCTCCTCACTCTGTCTCTGGTGAAGCCTCTCACACTCCACACCTCTGGCCTATACCCCAGTTCTTGTGTGTGTAAATAAATCTTAAAAAAAAGGGGGGATTAGAGACAGGATGCTTTGGTTAGTAGGAACCATGGTGCCCCCAAGCAGTAGCCCCTGGTCACCCCGCCCTACAACACGGCAGGCTTTTTGGTGGCGCAAGGGCCAGGCTGGCGCTCCCCCAATTCACTTACAGCCAACCGTCGCCTGCCAGGCGCCGATGCCCTCCGCAGTCCTGGCTGGCTGTCCGCGATGGCAGGCGGCCCGGAGCTGGCCGCCCCAGGGTCATCGGCCCGCGCTCTGTTCTGCTGAGTCAGCAGTGGACCCAATTTGTTAATTAAGAGTAGATGTGAGCTGTCCCGTATTTTCATTAACCTAATGGCCTTCCCAGCACGGCCAGGATTCAGCTGTAGCCATCGCTGGAACTTTTAATGAAATGATTTGAAGGGCCATTAGCGGGCACTTCCCGCTCTCGGGCGGCTGCTCTGCAGGACAGCGCTGGCTGGAGCGGGTCCTCGGGCTTTGGGCTTTGCCTTTAAGGCGGGACTCCGCATCTTTTAGTGGCGCTGGAGGGCTGGATGGCTGTTCGGCTTCACCCTAATCCGCCCTGCTTTGCCCGTGCAGCCCGCAGAGCGCGTCCGGCCAGCTCAAGGGCTGCGGTGGTCCCAAGGCCTCGGTCCCTGTCGCCGGTGACGCCCTGTGACATCGTCTCTGCCAGCACGTTCCTTGGGGCCTGTGCGTGGCTGGCGTGCGGGGTTGCAGGGATCGGAAAAGCTGAATTTCGTTGCGACCTCCAGGATCCGTGGCCGTGACCGTACTAGTCTTAGCGCATGCTCAGGCTGAGCTGAGGGCCCTCCCGCACTGTCGTTCTGTCCTTATGGAAAAGAGAGGATCGGACAAAGAGACGGACAGCAGACCGGGGATCGCCACGGGAAGATGGACACAGGGAAGAGTGATGTGCCTATAGGCGGGGGAAGGCCCGAGGCCACCAGACGCCAGGAGAGAGGCCAGGAATGGATCCTCCTCCCAGTCTCAGAAGGAACCGGCCCTGCGGTTCCTGGGAAAGGGTCTAGAAACAGCCATGGGGTTCTCTCCCCGGGTCTGGCCACCTGCTGCCACAGATTCAAACACAAGGGCCGCTGGTGCAGAACAACCAATCTATTTGCACTAACAGGGTAGAGGGAGAGCGACGCGTCGCGTAATGGTGCGAAGGAGCTGTTACGGGGTGGCATGGGGCGCGCATGGGGCGTGTGCCCTGGGGCGAAGTCTGACCAAGTCCTGCCACCCGCCAGGCAGCCACTGAGGTCAGCCCCCTCCCCTTCGGGGGGCACGAAGGCCAGCTGGCTCTTTGCAGCAGCTCCCAGGACAGAGAGAGACCACGTGCTGGCTCCCTCTTAAAGATCTCCCCAAGTGGCTGCTCTGTCCCACCCCCTTCCCGTCGGGCGGCGCTCCGGCCACGCGGTGCACGTGTCCGCTCCAGCCTGAGCGGGATCTGGATGCTCGCGGCGGTGGGCTCCGCGTCCTGGCTGGTGAGGTTCTGCACCCCGGACACCTGACCTGCTACCCCGAGGGCCCGGGCAATGCGGGGCTTAGCTGGACAGGGCCATTCCGATGGGCCCGCGCCTCATGGCTGACTTCCGGCCTCCAGAACCCTGAGGTCAGTTGGAGCCACGCAGTTTCTGGTGCTTTGTTACACAAGCCTAGGGAGCTGACTGAGGGGCTCCCCTGTCGGGGCGTGTCCTGCCAGCACTGGATGATAGGAGCTGGCCGGTGAATCCCCCAGTTCCCTGGTGGGATGGGGTGCACTGTCTCCCAGGAGCCCCACTTGCAAACAGCCTGTGCTCCTCCCCTTCCCCCGCTGGGTCCTCGTTTTCCTGCAGCCCAGCCCCACATAGGGTGCTTGCACTTGGAACTCCGTCTCCCTCTGCTTCTGAGTCAGGCCCTGGCAAGTCCTGGCCACTGGCCATGTGTGTGCACGCACGTGTGTGCATCTGCAGCGTAAAGGCCTCAGCTCACACCTCCAGTGTTCAGAAAAGGACATTTCATGCCAGTGTGGGGCTGCAGGCAGACCATCATCCTCATCCTTGGTCCTCGCTGGTTGCCCTGCCAGGCTTGTGTCTAAGCTCTGGTGGAGAGGCAGAGGGCAGCGAAAATCTGCCACCCCAAAATGTGTCTTTAATGGGAAGGACTCTGAAGGCTGGGTGGGAGTGGCCTTGGAGAAAGATACCTAGATGTAAGCTTCTGTAGGGCGGCACCAGTTGCCCTCACCTGCTGTCTCTTCTCAAGGGAGAAAGCGGAAGTACTCTGCACACCTTCGCCACTGTGCCTTCCCGCGGCCTCCCTGACTGACCGTCCTTCTCCCCCGCAAAGCCCTTCTGTTTTAGCCGAGTTATTTAAGAGGGCGTCCGAGGCTACATGGGTGAGTTTTTCCGTCCTGGGGGTCTCTCTGTGTCTGCAGGAGGTACCCATGTCATTACTGAACTTCTCTTTGACTTCTTCTCTTACCTGTGTGATGCTTGTTTTGTTATTTGGCAGCCTAGAAGACCTCAGAGGGCAGGGGGTGATTTCCTCTGTGCCCCGACAGGGCTCTCTGCATTGCAAGGCTCTGTGGGTGATGGTGTGTGTGAGCCTCTTCCAGGCTGACACATCTCTGTTTCTCTCTGCTCCTTGGATTTTGGCCCATTCTAGTTTCTGTGGCGTCACCTTTCTGGCCCAGCTCTGACCAGCTGCTGCAGGGTCTTTCTCAGCTGTTCTGCACCAGCTTGGGGCCTGAGAAGTGCCCCAGGCGCTCTGAGAGTCTCCCCCACTCCTGGGTTCCTTTGAGAAGCACCAGCCCACCCTCTCCAGGTTCTGTGCCCCGTGAAGGTGCCAGGTGCGGATGCTGTGCCCACAGTGTCTTCTGCAGCTAACTCATGCCCCCTCCGCTCGCTCTCCTGTGACACTGGCCAGGACAAGATCTCTGGTGACCTCAGACCTGGGTGACCCTGGGGGCGGAGCAGAGACCTCCCCTGCATGCTTAGCTGGGCTCAGGTTATTTGATTTTCAGAAATTGCATCAATAATACATAAATATATGAAAAAACTCCAATAACACAAACATTTAGAGTCAGAAGTGAAAATGCCCCTTCACCTTGTTTTTTGATGATTTCCTTTAGACGATATGCAAATAAACACAGAGAGACAGGTCCAGGCAGGTGTCATGTAGACAGACAGCTACTGCTAGAGATTAGGTATGAAGATATGGATCTAAATGTGGATTTAGATAAAGACACAGGCATAAATATAGGTTTAGGCTATTATATAGACTAAATGGTGTCCTTTAAAATTTAAATGTGCTGGCTGTATGTCTGGTGACTGTTAACATGAGACAGAGGTTTTTAATTGTGCTCTTTTTCATACTTCCAGCAAAAGTATTTTAACAAACACCAAGCTCTTGATATATTTGCATAAGTATTTCTGGGGGATGAATTCTGAGGAATAGAATTCTTGGGTTCAAAGGTAGAATATATTTCAAATCTTGGGAGGTATATCGAATTGCTCTCCAAAAAGGTTGAACCAATTTGTGCTCCCAAAATCATCTCATTTGAATATTAAAAGGGACTGTGACCTCATTTTGCATGTGATGCTGGTGAAGTGGGACAGATCAGTGACATATAAATAGGTTACGGTGGAGCCAGCTGGTCTACCCGGCTCCAGCCTGGCAACATGGTGCTGTTTATCTTCAGGGCAAATACTTGAAAGAGAAAATAACTTGCTTCTTTAATGTTTTATAATTTAAATTTTCTCTGATAGAAACAAGACTTTCCTTTCTTCCTTGGAAACTGGAATGAGTGAATTTCCCTATATTAATAATCAGGGATTATGATGGAAGATTGGCCAAGGTTGACACGGTTATAACTCAGCGACAAGGCATTTGGGATTTTGACTTTGTTTTACCTGTAACCCCAACCCCCACCCCACTCCAAGATGGAGTATTTACATTTGTGCCTGGAGTTGTGAAAATGCAACATGACCTTAAATGTTAAGGTTGTACAATGTACAACTCCATCTTCCTCCATTTAAATTCTTCCAATTTTTTTCTGAGAGGAAATGATGACTATAATTGGGGTTCCCAGAATGTGAGGACATGGTTATTTAGTTGTATCTGGAATTTAACCTGGAACTGAGTTATGCTGAGATAACAGGACTGGTACTTCTAAGGTGTGTGTGTGTGTGTGTGTGCACACACATGCATGAAATGAGACTAGACATCTAGGGCTCTTTAGAAAAGGGCCAAACTTGGAAATGTTTAAAGGCTGGACAGACACATTCTTGAACAGGGAACATGGTTTCTGAGATTGTTTGTTCCTTTTGAAGGACAGGAGGGAATTCTGCCAATGTCCCTTAGCCAAACAGAAGATCCTGATGACCCACAACTTGCCAAAACTGTGATGGGAAGAAAAAACTGGATCAAATTAAGTGCATTGGGGATTAAAATGGAAAAGTGGTGCAGCTGGTGAGAATTACTCTCTGGTCCTGGTGCCCAAGGCACCTCCGAGCTTCTCACCCACCATATCAGCCTCTCCCAGCCTGGCAACTCCTATCATCTTGCCCCTCAAAGTTTTGTACTTGCTGGTCCTTCCCCTGGAATGCCCTCAGCATCTTCTCACCTGTTTGACCATTATGCTTAAAGACCCTGCCCAGGTGTGATCCCTTTCTGAAAGGTGCTTCTTGGGCTGTAATGAGCTAATGGTAGAAACTTGTTAAAATGCAAGAGTTCCCTCCGGCCCCCCAAGCAGCTCTGCAGGGGGAGTCTGAGACTCTGATCTCTGGATTCCTGAAGAGCAAGATCTAGGGCGTCTTCCCTGACTCTCCACCCCTGGGCGTGGTGTGTGTGATGGTTTGGATTACAGTCATGTACAGCATATTTTTTTTCAAGATTTATTTATTATGCATACAAGAACTGGGGTACAGGCCAGAGGTGCGGGCAGTGAGAGACAGAGTGGGGAACAGAACAGGCAGACTGACTGAATTACATTGTTGAGGGGAGCAGCGGGCACAGCAGGAGAGGTCTGCTGCGCCATGTGGGTCACCTCCCTGGCCGGCAGCAGGGATCAAACTCTCGCTGCAGTGGCTGAGGTCTGCTTCACAGTGCGTTGCTTTACCCACTGCGCCACCAGGGAGACCCCATGTTACCTCCCCTAAAATTCTACCTGACATATGGCAGGAATTCAGAAAGTATTAATTGGATGGTAGATAAATGAATAAAAGAATGAAAGAATGAACTTAGTCACCCCAGTTCCTTGACTGCCTTTGGAGCCCCCCGATTGCATTCTTTCTGAAAACTTACTCTAACTTTAGCAAAGTCAGTTTTTAAGATCTGCTCCAAACAAACCTATAAGAAAACCCAACCTGCACCATTGCATACGAGTTCCATACTGCACTGGGCAGTCACTCCCCCCTCACTGTTGTATGTCATATTCAGGGCAGTCTTGGGAGGGACTTGTCTTTTTTTTTTTTTTAAATATTCATTTATTTATGCATACAAGCATGGGGGTACAGTCCAGAGGTGCGGGGGAGGAGGGAGGGTGAGAGAATCCACCAGACAGAATGGGGAACAGCACAGGCAGATCAACCGAAATACACTGCTGAGGGGAGCAGCGGGGAGGCAGGAGAGGTCTGCTGCGCCATGTGGGTCCCCTCCCTGGCCGGAGGCAGGGATCTAACTCGTGCTGCAGTGGCTGCGGTTTGCTTCATAGTGCGTTGCTTAACCCACTGCGCCACCAGGGAGGGCCCTGGGAGGGACTTGTCTTTCTCTGCATTGGGAGGACCTGAGGGTGGGCAGAGCAGTGGCGTGCTCAGCCATCTGGACCAGCAGGTGGCTGAAGGAGACTTATGTCCCCGTCCTGCCCAGGTCTCCCTTCCTTCCCTATGGGCTTGCCCCTCCCTCAAGTGCTCTGGGGACCTTTGAGCGTGGAGGGACTGGGCTGCTCCTCTTTCTAAGAATGTGTCTTTGTCCCCTGGGGTACGTGGTGAATAGAGCGTTACTTTTTTTTATGGCCAGGAAAACATTAATGAAAAATGAACCATCAGTGAAGTTAATTTCAAAGATTTATGCATCGTCGTGACGAACAGCCTGCACCTGTTCATTTGACACCCTTTAACAGCTCCCCTCCCCCGCCTACCTTCTTAAAATTCCCCTCCTTCCCTGAAGGCACCTGGTTGGTGCGCTGAGCAGTTAAATAAATGTGCAGTGGGATGGAGACGAGGCTTGTTAATTAAAAATGCTGCTCCACACTCCAGCTGGGGAAGGAGAGCAGGCCGAGCGGAAGGAGTTACTGTTGAGGAGGTACTGGCTGGATTAGAGCAGGTCCCGGCATAGCGGGAGCAGGACAGGTATGCATTAGCCTCCTCTCCAAGCTCCAGCTGCCTCCCACATGGGGCCAGCACCCTCTTCCCCTCCCTCTGCCCCAGGTGTGCTCCCCTGTTGGGTCACCACACAAGAGGGCCTCCCGTCCCCCTGCCCACCTCCCCACCCACCCACCCTAGTCCTTGTTTCCTTGTGCACTTCGATGGCTGGGAGTCGCCGAGAGTTGGACTCCATGTTCGTTCTGGCTGGCGGCTCTCAGAACGGGAATTTTGCCTGTTGGGCTTTGTAAAAAGTCACGGGGAAATCCAAATTTTGGGGATGTGACAATGAGGCTTTTTTGGACGTGGGTCTGTTTGCTGAGCAGCCTGTAGACTTTACGTCCTCCTTTGGCAAATGAAATATCAATATTTCTAAATCGGGGATGTACTGAATTCTTCTAGCCTTTGGATGAACCTCTTGCTAGAGACGTCATCCCGTGTCCTCCTTTCTTCATAAAGCTTAGAGGCACAGGGGTCTCCCTGGTGGCGCAAGAGGTTAAATTGCAGCACTACGAAGCATCCGCAGCCACTGCAGCACGAGTTTGATCCTTGGTCAGGGAGGGGACCCACAGGGTGCAGCAGACCTCTCCTGTCTCCCCGCTGCTCCCCTCAGCAGTATATTTTAGTAGATCCACCTTTTCTGCTCCCCACTCTGTCTTTGGTGAATCCTCTCACCCCCCCACATCTCTGGTCTGTACCCCAGTTCTTGTATGCATAAATAAATCTTTAAAAGAAAATTTGAGGCACAACATACATGCTCTGTGTATAAGATTTTTTTTTTTTTTGATCTAGGCCATTCTCATGGGAGCGAGGGGCTTTCCTATGGTTTTGATTACATTTCCCTGAGGCTAAGTGATGTCGGACATTTTTTCACATGCCCATTGGGCATTTCCATGGCTTCTTTGGAGAAGTGGCTGTTTAACGCTTCTGCTGCTTTTGGATTGGGGTCTTGTTTTCTTTTTATTGGGCTGCACCAGTTCTTTGTAGATCTTAGATATTTACCCCTTGTTGGATGTATGATGTGCAAATATTTCCTCGCACTTTCGGGGATGCCTTTTCATTGTAGTGATAACTCTGTAGCTTGATGTAGTCCCATTTGTTTATTTTTGCTTTTGTTTCCTTTGCTGTTATAGTTGAGTCCAGCAAGGAAGGCATCCAGGATGCCAGAGCCGTGGTGAACTGCTTTATGGTTTCAGGTCTTATATTCACATCTCTAACCCATTTTGAGTTAACTTTTGTGCGTGGTGTGAGAAGTGTTCTGGTTTCACTGTTCTACATGGGGCTGACTAATTTTCCCAGAACCATTGGTCAAAGAGACTTTCCTTTTTCCAATCCTCCAATGAAGGGTTATTTTTCCAGGATGTCTCTATCCACCCCTGGGCGTGCACAGATGCGTGCATACAAGGGTGTCATCTATAAACGGTGCCTTTGCTCTAGATGCCACTGTTCTAGCTTGTCGGCACAGGGCCCATGTGTTGCCTCCTGGGTTTCAAGAGTGTGAACTCTTGTTTTGGTTTGCATTGATTATCTTCTTTTATTTTTATTAAGATTTATTTATTTATGCATATAAGAGCTGGGGCACAGGCCAGAGATGTGGGGGGTGAGAGGACTCACCAGAGACAAAGTGGGGAGCAAAACAGGTGGATCTACTAAAATATACTGCTGAGGGGAGCAGCAAGGAGACAGGAGAGGTCTGCTGCACCCCTGGCTCCTTGACCAGGGACTGAACTCACACTGCTGAGCAGTGGCTGCTTCACAGTGTGGTGTTCAACCTGCTGCGCCACCAGGGAGGCCCCTAAATAAATCTTTAAAAGAAAATTTGAGATCAGGCGATACTTCCTTGAGACCTAGAAGAAAAAGCACCCATTCTTTTGGTCTATGAATCATTTTTTCCTTTTTCCGGAATGTGTTCATTCTCTTTCTACAGTTTTCTGGTCTTGCAGTCTCTTTCTTTGGACACTGAACATGATAACGCTTTGCTGGGTCTGGCTGGGTCTAGCTGTCACGTCTCTCATGAAAAAGCATAAATTGCTGGCCAAATGCAGCAGTGAACAGACAGAAGGGCATGAAACCCTGGGATTTTTGCAGCATCTTTCTCTTCCAGGGTAGGAGCACTGGGATTAATTCTTGCATGCTGGCATCTGCAGGACCGTGGACCTGACAGCGGAGGATATTCTTGGCCTGGCACTCAGAGGTGAGCCCAGGGACGGTCCGACCTGATGTGGTTCCTCTTTCCTCTTACCCTACTGGCTGAGCAGTAGGGAAAGGGCAGGGAAACCTCCCTGAGAATTGTTGGGAGAGTCAGCACACTGACGTTGGTTCCTGCTCTGTGTTGAGAGTTGGGTCAAATCATGAGAATAGTAGCTCTGACTTAGGCAGCTCTTGTTATGTCCCTTCACCTCCACCACCATCATCACCACCAATATCACATTACTACCACCACCATCATTATCATCATAGCATCATCATCATCATTACTATCATCACCATGTCACCATCATCACCCTCACCCTCACCACCACCACCATCATATTATCACTGCTACGACCACCATAATTATCATATCACCACCACCACCACCACCTTCATCACCACCACCATCATCATCACTATAATCACCATCATCATCCTCTCTGTCATCACCACCACCACCACCATCATCATCAATATTACCATCACTCCCACCACCACCATCATATCATTTCATCATCATCATCATCCTCACCATCACCACCACCATCATTACCATCATCATCATGTCATCATCAACCATTATCAAGTGAAGGAAACGGGACATGAGAAGGACGCAGGGAACATGCATGCAGTGCCTGCTTGGATTTTGGATTTGATCCTAAGTAGGATAAAACTAGAACCACTGGCCCTCCCTGGTGGCCCAGTGGGTTAAGCAACACCCTGCACTATGAAGCATACCGCAGTCACTGCAGCACGAGTTCAATCCCTGCTGCCACCCAGGGAGGGGACCCACATAGCGCAGCAGACCTCTCCTGCCTCGCCCACTGCTCCCCTCAGCAGTATATTTCAGTCTGTCTGCCTGTTCTGTTCCCCACTCTGTCTGGTGGATTCTCTCACCCCGGCAACTCTGGCCTGTACCCCAGTGCTTGTATGCATAAATAAATAAATCTTAAAAAAAAAAAAACAACTGGAACCACTATAGGGCTTTAGGTAGGCAGAGGGTCATACGTGTAATTACAATACAAGATCACTCTGACCAGTAGATGTGGGTTAGAGGGGGCCGGAGTCAGTGGGCACATGTCCCATGTTCCAGGGGAGGGGGGAGGGGGCGCACATGAGGGGGGCAGCTGGAACTGAGCTGTAGGTAGCAGATGGGTAGAAATATTTAAGTTCAAGATGCACTGGTTTTAGAGGGACAATTGCCGCAGACCAGCTACAGCAGAAGGCCAGGTCCCCAAAGGATGGAATGGCGTCGGCGAGGGAGGAGGGTCCAGGGTTACAAACCTCAATCAGGGTTTGGTGTGTCTCCTTGCTGCCAAGTCTCAGCAAGCTTTTGTTTTATATATTACAAGCAGGCAGTGGGATTACATCAATGTGTGCATAGATCAGGAAGTTAACAAACATCACATTTTTCAAGAACAGCTTGGGGTCCTGAGGCCTCCATTCAAGTTTTATGACACATACCATTTTGAAGTAGAGTTTACATCCAAAACATGTTCTTAACAAATTCTTAATCCACACGGTTACTGATCAATGTTAAAGAGGACAAAGAAACTTTGTAAGTAATATATTTTGTTTACCAAGTAAATATTTTGTTTACTCTGAGTGTAAGATAGACTATCAGTCACAATGTCTAAGATCAAACTAGTGTCA
>JAGFMF010011768.1:2612259-2645200 GCA_019455555.1 Galemys pyrenaicus
AACCTAACATTTAGTCTTTCAAGGGAATCACTAACTACATCCTAAAACTAATTAGGGAGTTTTTTCTATGTATGATCTCAACTTAAGTAGAACAAAGGCCAAAGGAAGAGGAGGAGGGTAGGAAGAGTGTATGTGACTCCTTTATCACCTGGGATGATGCAGAACCTTCCACAATGGGCTAGATCACAGAGGGCTTTTCTCATTTCCTAAGGCCAGTTTCCTATAGTAAATATTTAAGTCTGGGAGACTGCCTGAAGACTAACTTTTGGGTTTGTAAAACAACCATATTTTGCTCCTTCTGGCTCCATGGTCCTTTTAAATTAGTGGCAGCATTTACCAGTCGTAAAGGTTTGTGTTGGAGTAAATGTACTGCATCCATCTATATTGTTTAACAAACAGCCAAATTTACAACTGCCCCCATGGATGATATTCCAGCAAACACGTTTTTTGTAACTTTTAAAATTTTAATTATTAAATCAGCCAAAACAAAAGGGAGTCCAAGGGGAGCCAACTGTGGAACCTCTGACTTTTCAGGGCAGTTCCCCTATGATGGGCCTTTGCCTCACGTCATAGTTATGTGGCCCCCATCAGACGATCAATAGGACTTGCTGACTCTGTTTTCAACAGATTGTCATTAATTTTATGATATATTTTTAAAACATTAAATTTATAATATACAATAGAAGATTCCTATCAATAGATTATAATTAGTTTTATAATACAGAATCTTAAAAATGTAATGGTCACCATTAAGAAAGGCCCATCTCCAGATCTTGTTCTACATTTTGGGGGGTCTCACTGGGACCTTCTTTTTAAAGTATTAGCTTGGTTGGTTTACAACATTGCATATGGCTTAGGGACATAGGTCTGCATAGCCCCCAAAGCACCCATCCTCCTCCACCAGAGAGTGTTCTAGAAGAGCAGGGAGAA
Organism: Galemys pyrenaicus; assembly: GCA_019455555.1. Classification (NCBI taxonomy): domain Eukaryota; kingdom Metazoa; phylum Chordata; class Mammalia; order Eulipotyphla; family Talpidae; genus Galemys; species Galemys pyrenaicus. The sequence continues at coordinate 2,613,190 of JAGFMF010011768.1, forward strand.
GGCCCTGGGAGAAAGCATGGAGAAAGGAGGGTGGCTGCATCCTTGCAGGCCCGGGCAAGGAATTTAGTTGTCACTGCAGGAGAAGAGTTTGCAGCGTGCTAAGCAGAGCGTGTTGTCTCTTTTAGGAGCTAAAAGGTCCCTCAGGTGTTGGGTGCTCAGGGCAGAATCTTGGGGACCCGGGAGGGGTTTGGCCGGAACAGGACGGGGAGGGTAGCCCCTTGCAGGAAACAGGGACTTGCACTTCATGTTTGGCTTCTGGGAGCACAAACTTTTTCCATGCACAGGAAGGCAAAAGCTGGGGTTTGCATTCTGCCTGGCCCCTGGAGACACACCCCTGGAACCCCCCCCACTGACCCAGTCATGGGACCACCCCTACCCCCAGCACATCTGCTTGCTGGAACCTTTCTCGCCAATTCTATTTTTGTTCCCCTTGGCAGCTCTGTGGAAATTAAAAGGCTACTTGCAGTGACTAATGTTGCTAATTCTGATCAAACAATTTAAAATTCATCTTTCGCCATATCGGAGACCTGCTTGGGAACAGAATTAACACATCACTTGTGGCAATTTCTATGACGGTTGGTGGAAAACAAAAAAGACATTAGAATTGGTCTCAATTCAAACCACTGTTCATTAAACTGCCTCCTTTAACACATACCGTCTGATCTACACAATAGCTCGCGTCTGTTCCCGGCTTACTAACCGACCGGCTGGCGGCCGCTCTGCTCCAGGTGCTGGAAACTTCCTTGGAGTCTGGAGGGAAGCACCCAAAGACGCCCCCGCAGCCTCCGCCTCCTCACCCTTCAGCCCAGCTCGGGAATGTGGCTCCCCTCTTACGGGTTGGGAGTCGGGAAGCCCAAGGTCAAAAAAAGAACGGAGCTTCGCGCCTTACCCTAACGGGAGCCTCTCACATCCCTCTTGTGCGCTTTGATAGTCTCCAGATTCCTGTTCTGCTGTTCACTTACTAGCAGTTACTTTACAATTAAATCAAGATACTAATTTAATATACGAAAATTAATTACCTAGAGTATGACACGAATACCTTGATTTAATTCTAAGCAGGAGACGCTGCAACAAATGGAAAGCCAGCATCCCATGAACGTTCAGTGTAAATACAGTGGTTTCCTCTTCACAGTTTCCTCTTCACAGTTTCCTCTTCACTCTTGGACTTTGTTTTACACCAGGGGTGTCTGTGTGTGTGTGTGTGTGTGTGTCTAAAAGACAATAAAAATGCAATCGTATACATATCTGCAAGGCTAATGGTCATTAGGAAAAGAGCAGCGTTAAACAGCGACTTGCCAATTGGAAGGTAAAAGCTTTATGGAGCCAGAAGAGCAAGTTCACGGCAATGGGAAAGGAAATGCAGGTTCTGGGGTCTGTGGGGGTGTGGGGGTCTCCGGCGAGGGCCTGAGTCCAGGCAAGGGCTCTCGAAGCAGGAAGAGATCAGGGCGGGCTGCTCTTCGTGACAAGACCGTGGTGGGTGGGGGAACCTCCTCTTTGTGCACATCAGGAGGTTTGAAAGCACTTAACAGGGAGCACCTGCTCGCCGTGGGGCTGGTGTGTCCTGGAGCTATGTGCCCCGCTCCAGTCCTGGGGAGACACCGGCACTCTCTGGGGAGACTAGTCCTCTGGGGTACCTCCTCGCCACGTTCACCTCCAGGGATTTTTTTTTAAACATTTATTTATGTATGCACACAAGAACTGGGGCACAGGCCAGAGGTATGGGGGTGAGAGGATTCAGCAGAGACAAAGCAGAGGACACAATAGGCAGATCTACTGAAGTATACACCCCTGAGGGAGCGGCAGGGAGACAGGAGCGGTCTGCTGCACCTTGTGGGTCAGCTCCCTGGCCGGGGATCGAACTCGTGCTGCAGTGACTGCAGGGATTTTTTTAAAGGGTGTGCTGTTTAGGGGCCAGTCACCTGCCTGTGAACTTCCCCTTTGGCTCCCACTCATCTCCTGGTTATTTAGAAAGCTCCAGCACAAGTGCCAAGCCTTTCTTGTCTCTAGCGTCCATGGCCATGCCGGGAGCAGAAGGGCTCTCCAGGGAAAGAAAGACAACTTGGAATCTTCAACAGTCACCCCAAGGGGGTGAAGGGTGTGTGCGTGCTCTTTGCTACGGTGTCGTCAGCGAGATGGGAGTGCTGCAGGAGCGGTGGGAGGGGCAGGCGGGTGGAGGACTGTGACGTGTCTGCCAGGCCCTTTGGTGCCTGCTCCCGACGTGTGCTCGGCAGTGGTGGTGGTGCAGGGCTGTCTTCAGAGGCGTCTCCCGTGTCTGCTGAAGTGCAGAGAACAGGCTCCGTCCGGCCACTTCCGATCCCGTGGTCTGCGCGGAAGCTGCGTCACCCACTGGCCTCCTGGTGTTCTCACCTGTAAAATGGGCGAGGCAGCTTGTGGCTCCCGCACCAGCATCTTGTCTTCAGCCTTTTGCTCCCATGGCTTCTGCCCGGAATGCTCCTTCCTCCCGCTGGCATTCCCAGGCCATCTCTACTCATCCCACTAACTCAGGTCTCATGCCAGCTTCCTCTGTAGCCAGTCTTGGCCCCTTCCCCTTGCGGGGCCGTCTCTCCTGTGAGCTGCTAGAGCCTCGTTGCTCTGTGCTCCTCGCTGCCCGCTGAGCTCTCCCAGGGGCCAGCCCGAGTGCTCGTGCTTCCCTGGATCCCGCAAGGCTTAGCACACAGGCCATGGGGCAGCGGGGGGCGGGCGCCAGCTCCTCTCCTCGCTCTTCCTCAGGTTTGCTGTGGAGAGCAGCCTTCCAAATTCTTCTGAAGCATCCTCCTACCTCCCCACAGAGATGCTGACAAAAGATAAGGCATGCAGCCTGCGTTCTTTACAGGGCTTTTGTGTCCCTGGAGCCGCACAGCGCTTCCCTGTGCTGACAGCATCTGCTCAGAGCGCGGTGAGGGTGGGGCCGTGAAGTCCCTGCAGCCACATGCTGATGAATCAGCCCTGCACCGCGGGGTGGCAGGAGGGAGAAGGGAGAACACTCTGGAGGCACTGAGTCGAAGCTATGGTCTATTTCCCCAGACGGGGGGAGCATGTTGCATGTTGCTGACTCTGTGGGTACCCGAATAGCTCCTCTTGGAGCCGGTGCCGCCATCTCCAAGTGGCTGTGCCTGTTAGCTGCCAAAAGAAGAAATAAGAGAAGAAACGAACAACAAGTGTCCTGGGGGAAGAAAGCCAAGGAGATGGTCCACTCAGTTTTACAACATTTACTGAGCTACTTCTGGGTGCCAGGGTGATGCTGTGTGCCGGGGCACGGAGGTGAGACAGGTCACAATCCCTTTCCTCAAGTGGACCTCCCCATCCTGTGCAGGACACACAGGTGAATAGACAGTCAGAGCCCAGTTAGGTGAGGGGACGGGCCACTTAAAACAGGCTACTCCTGGAAGCTGAGAGGCAGAAGACAGCCTCAACTGGAGAAGCAGGGAAGACTTCCCGGAGGAGGTGACCTACCGTCCCAGTAGCTGAGTCTCTTTGGGACCCTGTGAGAGCTTCTTGGCCAGCAGACTTGGGAGATTTCACTGCCACTCGATGTCCCGTCCTGGGTTCCTGTAGTGACCCCATTCTACCCACTGTGGACAGCTGTTAGTCTGTCTTTGACACAGATTTTATAAGCTCTAATAGTATGGTAAGGCCTTGCTACCCTCTCCATCCTACCCATCCCATCTCCATGAAAATGCACAAAACAAAAGGAGCAGGAGGAAAGATCTTTTGATCTTATCCTTCCTGGGGTTTGGCCTCATCCTTTGAAATTCCACGTTGACCCAGTGTCATCAGGAGGCCAACTCTGCACTGAGGTAGTGGGCTGCCTGAGCAGCAGTTGCCTGTGGTGTGGCTTCCCATCGGAGAGGAACAGGAAGTAGCTGGAAATCCTAAAGCAGTTACCTGGAATCGCGGGAAAACTGTTATGCAAGTTGTGACCTGTTGTTTGCTCCAGGGATGGCTGCAGCGAAGTTTCCAGTCCCACATTCTGGCTCAGAGCCCCACCAGCCCCATCGGGAGCTGTGGTGTGCCCCTCCTGCTGAACCCGGTGGGTCTCGGTGGCTGACTTGACCAGCTGAGTGGCAGAATGATGGCACGGATGATTGCATAAGCTGAAGAATGACGCTACGCTCGTTGCCTTGTGCTCACGGCTGCCATGCTGCTGGGAAGCCCACCCACCCCACGGAGAGGCGCCTGTGAGGAGGAGCTGAGGTCCCTAGCCCATAGCCCTGGCCAAGCCCCCAGCGAGAGAGAGCCCCCAGTGGGCCAGCCTCGACAGTCCAGCCTTCAGTCCAGTGGGCACTGAGAGGCGCAGAGATGAGCCGCCCCTGCCCAGCCTACCCAAGTGACGTCTTTGTGAGCTAAGTAGTTATTGCTCATTAAGCCAGTGTTGGGGAGTCTGTGGCTTGGCAACAGGAAACCAAGGCAATCGTATGTCCCGGCGGGGGTGTGTGCTTGGAGGAGCTAGGATGCCCACGTCCCACCTCGCCCACGCACTTCCCATTCTGATTTGAAATTAGACCTCGTGCCTCTTAATAGTCCTCGACAGTGACGTCCAAGCAGAGACTGGCCAGGTGAGTTCAGATGAGGGAGGGTGGGAGAGACGTTGTGGCCTCACAAAGAGCTAGAGGCCTAGGAAAGCAGAGATAGGTTTCTGGAATGTCAGGGGAAGTTAGAAGTAGGGAATGAAATGGACAGGTGAGTCACAGCTGCAGCCCGGCGGAGCTGCTGGGATGCAGCTGACCGGGACCTGGTGACCTGCCCCAGTCACGGCGAGCTTGCTGGGGCAGGTTCCCACTTCTGGGCTCAGTGACCCCAGCACCGACGCTGCCCCAGTTCCGGTTCCAGTGTCAGTTGCTTCCCGGCAGTTTGCTTTAACACCCTGCAGGATTTGAGGAAAGTGGGCGACCTCTAAGTCCAACATGAGCTTCCTGGCCTGGGGACATGCAGCTCCCCTGGATGCAGCCTCCCGGATTCACAAACGGGGTGCCGTGATAGCGAGGACCCCGTGGGACTGTTCGGCAGAGTCAGTGAATAATGCAAACAAAGCATTTGATGCCTCATAGGTGCTTGCTAAATGTAACTCGTCCAGCATTTGGAAACGATGGGGGAAGAGACATTAGGTGGGTGGCTGCAGTAAATACGATGAGAATTGGGTGAGTTTTTGCAGTTCTATGAATTGAGAAACAAACTAATTTTCTGACTTTTTCAATAATTCCCCTCCCCCCCTGACTTTATAGACAGTTGCGAGTTGAGAGGAACTGAGCAGCCTCTCAAGTAGGAAATACAGTCCCAGCCTCGAGCAGACTGTCCTGCAAAAGGGGGTGGTGGGGGCGTCTGTGCTTGATGCTCTAATTGAGGTTAGACATGAAACACGGGGCTAACGCAGCCCCCTTGGACTCCTGGGTCTCCCCGAGAGTGACCCCTGGGGAGTCTGCTTTCAGGTCACTGGCCCCTTATGGCCTTCTGTTGTCTTACAGGTGTGGGGGGGAATTCTTGCTAAATGCAGGTAGGCGCAGGGTGCAGGTAGGTGCAGGTAGGTTAATTGGGAAGTGATCCCAGGAAACAGGTGTGGGAGCTAGGAGTGTGGGCCGGAAGGGAGGAAAGACCACAGTGTGGGTATGTTTGGAGCTGGTTAAGGGCTTCGGCAATTAACTCCGTCCTGCAGGGGGCTCCTGGAGGACCTGTGCCATACACATCTCAGCATCTGCTCATCAGGGAATGGTGGGGGTGTTCCCACAGCAGTTCCTACCTCCCATTGGCTGAGCATCATCCCGGAAGCTTTGACTCCACTTCACTTCTGGACTTGTGCCCCTGGAGAGCAGCACGACTTCCCTGCATCCTTGAGATGGGGTGTGGCCCCCACCGCTCGGCTGAAGCCAGGTGCACCCACAGGGGCAGTGCAAGGCCCCACAAGCCTCTCTTCTCTCTGCTTGACGTTTTCTGAGCTTTCAACCCAACAGCCTGGTAACTGGCTGTGTAGCTTCCCACTCACCCCTATTTAAGTGCTTCTCTGGAATAAAGACAAAATTCCTTAGAACCACATGGCCTTTGGTAGTCTGGCCTGTCCTCCTTCCAGCTTCATGCTGTGCGGGACTTTCTCCTGGTGTCTGCACTCGAGCTACACTGGCCTCTCTGTGTTCCTTGCCCAAGCCATCCAATTCTGCCCCAGGACTTTTGCATATGCTCTACTCCTTGTGCGGGATGCTCTCTGACTCATTTATTTCTATTTATTTATTTATGCATACAAGAACTGGGGTACAGGCCAGAGATGTGGGGGTGGTGAGAGGATTCACCAGAGACAGAGTGGGGAGCAGAACAGGCAGATGGACTGAAATACACTGCTGAGGGGCGCAGCGGGAAAGGTCTGTTGCACCATATTGGTCCCCTCCCTGGCTGGCAGCAGGGATGGAACTCGTGCTGCAGTGGCTGCAGTTTGCTTCACAGTGCACTGCTTAACCCACTGCGCCACCAGGGAGGCCCGCTCTCTGACTCAGTTAGCTCCTGTCATCCTCAAGGTTCAAGTGCCACTTCTTCAAGGAAACCCTCCTTGACCTTCCAGAGTTTGTTATCTGACCTCTCCTTTCCGGGCTTTATAATATAATTCTTTGATTAACATATGTCCCACTGTGTTGTATGAGGGTCGGGAGTGTGTCCATTTATGCTTATTCCTGTTTCCTCAGTAACATTCCAGTGCCCAGCATATATTCAATAGTAGGCGGTCAGCGCTGTTTGTTGAATGCCTATGTGAGGGCCTTACTTGTTCCTCCAGGTTTCTGTTCTTCCTCAGTTGCCTGCAGGGATCAAATTTGACCCTAATGCTGGCCTTGCTTAGGGACAGCCTCACTGGCTAGATGTGTTTCTTAAGCCCTCAGGAGTCTGCTGTTAGTGTAACACAGATACCCACAGTTACGTCACTCATAAGTCCCACTTCTGCCCCTCAGGCAGGTGACACCAGAAGGGACCCGCCCCCCTCAGTGTGGGCTTCTTCCTGCATGAGGCTAGGTGCAGCTCGCTCAGGGCTGTGCCGAGGCTGCAGAGGCACGTGATTGCATGGACATGTGCCCCAGGCCCTGGCTCCGTCTTCCTGCCCCCAGGACCTCAGTGGAGCGGGCTGCAGAGGGCTGGCAGAGCTGGGGCTGTGCCTGGGCCCTCGAGGGGCTGCATTTCTACCATTTGTCTTTCTAACCCTCTCCCTGGCTATTGATTGCTGCAACACCTGCAATTTTTGCTGCTTAAAAGAAAATCAATACTCCATTAGCTGACTTGTCTCCTAGGCTGCCCAGGCTCCGGGGCTTCGGGCCAGGATGAAGCCCGCCTGCTCTTGTAGGGTCTGTGTGCCTCTGGGGCACGGGGTGCTGGTGGAGCAGCGAGTCCCAGGTACTTCTGAAGTTTCATTCCAGTTCCCTGCTGGGAACTCTTGTGGCAACAAAGGAACAGCTTTCACAAGGGGGTTGGAAGGGATTCCTCATTGAGCAGATGAGCGTCCCTGTCTGCGGGGCCTGGTTTTGGTGTAAAGGTGTGGCCAGGATCCCTGGTTGTCCCTGCTCTGCTGAGTATCTAGTGTGCTCCTTCTGTGTGCCCAGCACGCAGTAGGCACCTGAGGCATGGCTGCCGCACGGTGGGAGGCCCAGGCCCCTGGCTTCTCCCACCCCAGCTCTACCCCTGTGAAGTGGGCGTGGGAATGGCCTGTCCCCTGGGGCTACCCGGAGGGGCCGCAGCGGCTATGCAGGCTGACCCACGGTTGGCTGTGGACAAGCACCAGCCTCAGCCATGGCTGGTATGGCAGCGCTCACACGATGGAGAGCCAGCTCCGTCGGGAGTCGAGTCAAACCCGTGCCTCGTCTCTGCAGCGGCCAGTAATCCAAGCAGTTTATTCTCTCCCCTAATTACATCCATTTGCTTTCTCTTTCTTTTGTTACATAGCTGAGATGTTAGACTCGTTGGCTGTGAAGGTTGAATTCTCTTCTAATTATAAGAAAAATGGTTCTTTCTTTCTTCCATTAGTCCTAATGGAAATTAGCTGCATAAATCTCCCAGCTTTGGGGACAGTCTCTGGGCCCCCAGCAGCCCTGCTGAATGCAGGCCTGGCAAGGAAGTGGGGCCGCCGGCCCTCCCTCGGCTGGGGTTCGGTGCTGGGATTTGGAGCTGGGGAGACTAAGACTGAACCCGCTTACGACCATGTGACCTGGTGGTTTCCCCCCTCCGTGCAGTGGGCTGCTGGCCCCTGTCACGAGCATTGCTAGTGCTTCGTGCTGCCGTGGCATCGAGGGCTGGGGACACAGCTCTTGGCAGGTGACTGGCTGCCTCCCTGCTCCAGCCACCCGTCCCTGCCCGCGCCCCCTTGCCCATCCCAGGCTGCGTTCTCAGGCATCAGGCGCCTGGAAGAGGACAGTCCTCCTCCTGGGGGTTCAGCGGAGACCTGTGGCTTCTGCCATCGGCCTCCAGGAGGCCAGTTCTGTGACGCTGTTCTCCTCGGGCCCTCCCCAGGGTGTTCGGAGGGATGGCTGGGGTGTGACTTAAGTTTCGCACTCTGCAGAAGCTTCCAGACCCAGACCCCCATCTCTGATCTTGAAAGTGAGGCAAGGGGGCAAGGAAGGTGAGCTCAGGGGCTACCAGGCAGGACCCAGGGACCCCACCTCCCACGCCGCCTGCACAGACTCCGCGGAGGGCTGGGCCGAGCCCTCCCGCCCTCAGAGCGTGTGGAGACCAGAGGGGACGAGTGGGGCCTGGAAGGGGCGGAAACCTACCCCTCAAAGACTTCCAGAGCCTCCAAGTCCTAAGCAGGGGTGCCCCAGGGCGGAGGAGGTGACCTCCCTCCCGCCCGCCCTGCCTGCTTTCCTCTGTGGTTCGCTCGAAATGACACCCCAAAGCAGTAGAGCCGCGGCCAGGGCGGCAGTCAGTGAATAAATGTTCGTCCTCCTCCTTTCTCCTTGTAACGCGGTTAGGCAGGCCCTCATAATCTAATTAAAGGCATTTTAAAGGCCCTGACACAGCGAAGAGCAGCGGTGGCTCCTTGTGGTGCCGAGGAGGGGACAGGCTGCCTGGGCGGAAGTTGAATGTCAGGTGGGCTCTGAGTCTCGTTCAAGGCCTGGTGCAGTTGGGAGGGCTTTGGAATGCGAATTGCATTATGTTGCCAAGACAGGGTGTGGCAGGGAGATAGAAGGTCATGCGCCTTCAGAGGCAGGACAGATTTTCAAACAAAGCCATTCTACTTTCTAAACCCAGGAGGGACAGAGGGTTAGGAGGGCGCACGTGTTCTCTGGGACGGCAGGACAAGGCCACATTGTCTAGAGTCTGAGATACTTTTAAATCTTTACCATGGCTGAAATTAGCATCCTTTTGTGTGCCCTTAATGTCCTTCTTTCAGTCTGGAAAAATTGTTATTTTTTTATAAAGGATTTTATTTATTTGGGCATACAAGAACTGTGGTAGAAGCCAGAGCTGTGGGGGGTGAGAGGATTCGCCAGAGACAAAGCGGGGAGCAGAACAAGTGGATTTACTGAAGTACACTGCGGAAGGGAGCAGCGGGCAGAGGCAGGAGAGGTCTGCAGCGCCATGTGGGTCAGCTCCCTGGCTGGGAATCGAACTAGCTCTGCAGCTCTGCAGTGGCTGTGGAAGCCCCACAGTGCAGTGCTCAACCTGTTGCGCCACCAGGGAGGCCCTGGAGAAATGATCATAGTCACCCACCATCTTTTGGGCGCTGGCAGCTTACAGCAACCAGGTGTGGTTCCAAAGTCAGTGTGGACACTGCCCGAGTAGCGGTGAGTCGAAAGGGCGGCCTCAGATGTGGATTATTTTGAGCTGAGGTGCACGGGTCCTTGTCGGCTCACCATAAACGTAACTGTCTAAAAGAATGGAAATTTGGGGCCTCCCAGAGTTGGGGGCATTCCCAGATATCATCAGAGAAAACTACCTAGAAGGCAGGGAGACGTCTAAAGTTCCTCACACGAGTCACCCCCTCCTTGTCTTCTCTCCTTGAAACCCCAGGCCCCATCCCATCCTTCGCTCAGGAGATAGCCCCCCTTTTGCCTCACTGGCTTTGGCGTCCACATGGCTCTGTGGAGTCCCCATGTGCATGTAATTTTGTTTTTCCTTCTAATGTTAATTTGACTATTTGACCAGCCTGAGAAGAACCCAAAGGGGCACGGGACCTCTCCTCTCCTCTCCTCTCCTCTCTCCCATCATCCAACCCATCCAGGGCCCATATATTACAACAACAAAAGGCAGCAGAAGGGCGAATTAGCTGCCCGAGGAGCTAATCCAGTTAGCAGAGGGCAAGTCAGTTCCAGGGAGCCAGGACACCTGGCCCAGGCCCGCAGCTCAGGCTGGGGCCTGCACCAGCAGCTCCTGGCGCTCAGGTCTTCCAGCCACAACAGATGCCCCTGAGTCTCCAGCTTGCAGATGGCAGGTCGTGGGGCTTCTTGGGCTCCAGACTCGTGCAAGCCAGCCATCACCTTGTCACCTTCCCTTCATGCTGGTGCCATTGGCTGCAGACTCCAGACTAGCACACCTTGTCTCAGGGGCTGCTCCTGGGGAGCCCAGAGTGAGGCAGCTGCCACATATGACTTTCTGGATGCATCTCTCCTGTAGGGACAGGCCTTTCTCTAGAGTCTCGTCAGTATGGAAATAGCTGGGTAGCTGTAGAACAATCAAGAAGGGCCTTTGAAGACAGATGAAGACAGCTCACTTTGCCTCTTAACCTGTGGGAGCTTAGGGGCTATCTTAGTCCCACTGAGACTCAGTTTCCTCACTGTAAAATGAGGTGTCATTCTCACAAAGCTAGAGTGAGACTCAACAAATCCATGTCCTTATATGTGAAAAGTCTTTGTAAGTCGATGAGGCTTGCACAGTGTTGTGATGGAGACGTAGCATGTTGAGAGGGAAACAGACCCCTGATCTGCTGCATCTCATCAGCGTGCTCTTGGTCCAATTACTTAGCCACTCTGAGACTCAGTTTCTCACCTGCCACATGAACGTGTCGGTGAGGATCCTAAGGCTGTATTTGTTAAGGTATGGGCTGTAACAAAGACATTCTTGAATACAGTGACTTTTACTGTACAGGAGTCTATTTATCTCTTTTATGGGACTTGTAAGGTGAGAGCCTCAAGGCTGCTGTCTCTACTCCACAAAGTCATTCAGGGATTCAGCCTCTTTCATCTTGTTTCTCTGCCAATATCAGTCAGGCATAGGTGCTCACCAGCAGCACACCCATGGAATGGGGACTAGCAATTCTTTTTTAAAAAGATTTTTATTTATTTATGCACACAAGAACTGGGGTGCAGGCCAGAGGTCGGGGGTGAGGATTCACCAGAGACAGAGTGGGGAGCAGAACAGGTGGATCTACTGAAATACACTGCTGAGGGGAACAGTAGGTGAGGCGGGAGAGGTCTGCTGTGCCATGTGGGTCAGCTCCCTGAGTGGGGATTGAATTCATGCCACAGTGGCTGGCAATTGCTCGATAGTACTGAGACTTTAACCCCTGTGCCACTAGGCATGCCTGGATTAGCAATTCTTCTTATAGAGGTGACATGACAACTTTGCAATCACGCCTGTACATTTTCCTTTGGTTGGATTAGTCACATGGTCATATGTCTTTGCAAAGGACACTGGGAAATGTAATCTCTATCTGGGCAGTTAGGTTTCTTTTTTAAGATTTTTTATTTTATGCACACAAGAGCAGGGGTACAGGCCAGAGGCATGGGAGGTAAGAGGATTCACCAGAGACGGAGCGGGAAGCAGAACAGGCAGATCGACTGAAGTGCACCGCTGCAGGGAGCAGTGGGCGAGGCAGGAGAGGTCTGCTACACCATGTGGGTCCCCTCCCTGGCCGGAGATCGAACTTGTGCTGCTGTGCTGCAGATATTTCACAGTGCGGCGCTCAACCTGCTGTGCAACCAGGGAGGCCTGCAGGAGGGGGAGCTATTACGATAAGGAGAAGGAGGGATCCAGAGAGCCAACTGGCAGTTTCTTCACTGGGTTGTTGTGAAGCTGAAAGGAGACCAGGGTCTGCTAAGAGTTGGCACATGATACGTCTTTAGTAACTTAGTTACCACTTGTTTTTATTGTGCTAGCATCAGGTAGAAGGTTCTAGATCTTGAGGATACATTGAGAAGGGGGCATCTGGTGATGAGACAGGATCCCTTCAGAGGCCCCTGTGCAGAGTCAGAGCCTCCTCACTTCCAGAAGGGAGAAGGATCTGGTGAATCAGCAGTAAGTCCAGGTACATGCTCTGAATTTGGACTTGCTGGTGACCTTGCACCTCCCTCATCTTCCTGGTTTTGCATGACTCTAGTGCTGGCCCACAAACAGGTGCTTGTTCACCTCACCTGGCCTGGTTTTCCCAGAAATAAAATTTCCTATGCAGGTTCAATTTAGCTGGGGACTTAGGAAACAGGTGAGGAGGTCATGTGTCCTTGAGCACCTTCTATGGGTCAGGCCCACTGTGCTGGGCTCGGGGAAGGGTGGAAGGTGGTGGAGAAGCAAACAGCCTTGCAAACAGCCGTGGCAGTGCAGCTCAGCCAGGGCTGGAGGTGGGCTGGGGTGTCAGGCCGGACCACACTCACGATGCCAGAAGAGGGGCGCAGCTTCATGCCTGTGGTCAGACTCTGCTAAGGCCTTTGTAAGCAGCGTCTTGCTGCAGCCCTGGGAGGCGGGTTCTACAGTCACACCAGTTCTCAAGTGAGCCGGTCAAGGATCAGAGAGGTTCAGTAACTTCATCAAGTCACACAGCCAGTCAGAGGCACAGCTGGGCTGTGGAACCTGGCTAGTCAGCAAATTGCAGTCCCAGGAGCCAAATCCTGCCCATGGCCTGTTTTTGTAAATAAAGTTTTATTGGCATGCGGACACGCCCATTCATTCACTCGTTGCCCACCTGCTTTCAAGCCGCGAGGCAGGATGGACTTTTAATGGAGACCAAATGGCGGGCAGAGCGGACGATATTTACTGTTGGCTCTTGACAGAAAGAGTTTGCTGAGCCCTGCTTCTTTACATTGTCGTTTAATTCTCACAACAGCCCCTTCCCTTACCAGTGGGCGGGGCAGGGGCGGGTGGGCGGCTCAGGGAGGCAAAGTGGCTGGTCCAAGGTCACAGAGCAGACCTGGGGCCCTGCCCACTGCCCCGCCGTGCTCCTCCTGCAGGCCAGCGCCTCGCCCTTCGCACATACTGTTTAGCACGAGGAAGTGAAAACGGTACTTGTTAGCAGCGGCTATGAGCAGATGTCAAAATATTTTCTGTGGCATGAGAAATGTGCGTCGGGAAGAAAATCACGAGCACTAGAGCCTTTAATGTTTGCCTTTGTGGCGGCCACGGACGGGAGCTTTGGCGGGGAGCCCGACGCGGCCTGACCACCAGTGGCTGTGGGGAAGGCTGGGGGCGGTGATGACAGCGTGAGCCCCGTGGCTGCAGCGAGGGCCGGTGGCAGGCTGGGAAGGTGCCCGGCCGCCCCGGTACCTCCAAGTCCACACACACCTGCCAGTTTGTGTCCCATGGAGTACCCCCAGGAATATTCCCAGTTTGGGGCGGGGCGGCGTCTTACTGCAGCTCTCAGCTCAAACGCCCTGCCGGGGGAGAGCCTGGAAGGTTCTCTTGACACTCTCCCGCAAGCTGAGGTGTGCGCTGCCCACTTCTCCTTGGTTGTGACTCTGGCATCGGGGTGAGGGGCAAAGAGGTGGCTCCCCTTTTGCTCCACCTCCTGGCCGCCCTCTCCTTGGCAGCCCAGGGTCCTGCCCCGCAGCCCTCTGGTGCTAAGCTCCCAGGGCACTGTCTTATTAGCTCCATGCAGCAGGAGATGAGGCTGAGGAGAGTCTCAGTGTGAGGAGGAGTTGACACGCTGATCCCGAGTGGGAGGCACGCAGGGCAAGGAGCAGACAGACTTCTCCGAGCTGAAGGTGCCCGGCCAATGGCTGCGAGGACCCAGGACTCAGGTCTGACTCGCTGTGGGCCCGCAGCAACCTGCAGGCCCTGGGAAGCAGGTGGCCTGAGAGCCCCTAGGTGGGCTGCGTTTCAGCCCCGCTCACCGCCCCAGGCCACGAGCAGAGTCCAGCCGCCCTGCCGGCGCGAGATGGCGAACTCTGTTGATTTAAGCCGCCAAGTTCGTGGTGGCAACAGGTGGGCTGAATCACGGACGGGTGCGCCCTGTCCAAGCAGTGTGGCCACAGGCTGGCCATGGGTGCCATTCTAGACACAGAACATCAGATCCTGACAGTGATTAGCTCACAGGTTCCCACATGGGCGGGTGGAATCTAGCTGGCCTGTGCGTGCCTGGGCCTAGCCACCCAGAACAGGCGTGCCGCCGCTCTGCAGACCTGCGTCTCCTCCGGGCCTCTGAGGAGCCAGGCCGGAGTCTCCTTCCAGCCCTGGCTCCTTCATGCAGGAGCCTCCAATTAAACACGCCTCGGAGTGTTTGACGCTGGTCTGGCCTTGCTTCCCAGAAAGATTTAAGCAGCAGTCATGCTTCTTGGGCCTTGCAGGAGAAAGCCGCCTCGGTGCAGCTCCGTGCCCACGTTGTCTTCGCTCGGGCGGTGGCACATGTGGTGGGCGCGTGAACGCTGAGCCACTGATCCGAGCAGGCGGAGGAGTCCAGGCGCCCACCTGGAGGCCCGGGCTGGGGCTGGGAAAAAGGGCTGCAGACTCAGCCCGGAAGGCAGGACAAGGGCCCGGCCTGGGCTTCGTGCTCTGTGTGGGGACTGCTGTCTCATAGCCGGGACCTCCAGCATCGGACCCACTGCCTTTTGCCAGGCTGTCACTGGTGCTTCAAGCAGTCCCACCACCCGGGGGGTGTCGTCTGGATGGGAGACCCCCCGGGGGCCCACGCATTGAACCCGTGCGCCACACGGATTATTTTTTAATTAATATTTTAATTAAAATGTATTTAATATTTTGATTAATTAAAAATTAGTATCTTTTTAAATCAAATAGCTTTTTTTACCTAAGAAAAACACCACTAGTCTTAATTTTGCCTTTTAACCTCTGAACCCCTCCTATACTTCAGCCAGGATTTTTTTTTTCCTAAAAAAAAATCACAATTCTGGGCCTCCCTGGTGGCGCAGTGGGTTGAGCGCGCTCTGTGAAGCATCCTCGGCACAGCAGCGGGAGTTCGGTCCCCGGCCAGGGAGGGGACCCACATGGTGCAGCAGACCTCTCCTGCCTCCCGCTGCCCCCTCAGCAGTGTGTTTCCGTCGATCTGCCTGTTCTGCTCCCTGCTCTGTCTCTGGTGACTCCTCTCACCGCCCTGCACTCAGGCCTGTACCCCAGCTCTTGTACGCATAAATAAATATTAAAAAAAATCACAATTCTGCCTAAAACTACCCAGTGCCCCTCCCCCCGGCTGCCCTGGCCAAGAAGTGGAGACTCCACCGCCGGCTGGAAGTCCCGGAGTGACGCGACCACCCTGGTGCCGGAAGGGGGCGCTAGCAGATTCCGGCTCGCGTCTCCTCGGTCCACCCACGACTGACTTAGAGCTCACCCAGGCCGTCCAGGATGACCTCATCTTGAGATCCTTCACTGATTCTACCTGCAAAGGTCCTTTCTCCAACTCAGGTCATTTCTTAGGATCTGGGTGAAGGGGTCGGTGGGGTTGGGGTTGCCACTCAGCACACGGTGGGTGTCCGGCACAACTGCCCCATTCGAAACCACTTCCACTCCACCAGGGGGGTGTCAGAGTGACCAGCGTCTGCCCCGTGCCACCCATTAGCTCGTATAATCCCACTCGCAGTTCGTCTGCCTCAGCCCACGGCAGTGCGGCCATCACGCCCCCAGGCCCTTGGTGTCTGCAGCGACCCAGTGTGAATTAGTAAGTGCTGCTTGAAAGGAGGCAGCTGACGACCCCCCCCCCCCCACCGGCTCTCCTTTGATGATCCATAATTTGATCAATTTAAAGGATGTAAGTAATAGCCCTGCTTCAAAGAGGCAGCCCTTTTATCTTCTCTGAGGCTTTCTGCTGGGGACGAAGTTCCAGAATTGAATTGTGGTTTGTTTCTTTAAAGCTCCTTTAATGATGCTGAGTATGAAGTTTGCCCATGGGAAGGGGCAGATGCAAGCAAGTTAAAAAAAAAAAAGGCTTTTTTAAGCTGGAGGATTTTCAGCAACACTTGGTGTCAGCGGTAAAATACCAGTAACAATACTAAGGCAGGTTCACTCACTAGGCTCTCTGTCAGCACTTCCATGCATCTTGCTCAACCCCCAACGACCCATTTTACAGATGAGGAAGCTGAGGCTCACTGAGGATGAGCTTGCCTGGAAGCAGGGAGATAATTCAGAGTGAGCTTGGGTAAGTCCAGAGAGCCTGGCCGCAGGGGCAAGCTCTTCCCCTGTGGTGATCTACAGCAGGGGCCCAGGTAGGTTCTAGTGCAGCAGGCAAGGAAGAAATCACAAGACAAAACTGTGCTTGAAAACCTTCCGGGGTCTCCAAAGCAACAATTGTGTGAGTGCAACCACGTGGAGTCCTTTGGGGATTTTAGCTGAACCAGTGGTTCTCAGCTGAAGAAATGTGTCCATCCCCCGCAGGGGACAGACATGCGGCGAAGTCTGGAGAGTTTGGTTGTCGCCACTGGGGGCGTGGGAAAGGCCAGGGGTCCTGCCAAACGTCTTACAGTGCACAGGTTGCCCCGACAGGCGTCAGCAGTGCTGAGATGGAGCTCCTGAGCTGAACCGAAGGAGACAATCAAGGGAGAGGCCATGTGCTTGCGTCTGGGCTGGATGACCTGCAGACCCAGGCTCTGGTGTGGCATGGGGGTGGTGGGCACTGGGAGGCTCCCACTTGCTAGCGGTGTTTGTTTACTCCATGGCAGCAACACTGGTGGCCCCCAGTAGTCATCCTCCCCTCCCCAGCGATGGAAAGCCACTGTCTCTAACCAGACACGTGACCACCTGCACCACTGACTAGTTCCCTGCCTCCCTTGCAGGTGAGAGCATTCTGGCCACTGGGACAGAGTGCACATGTGTCACAGCTCCTGGAACTGGAGACATCCGTTTCAGGAAGAAGAGGCCTACACTTCCCTAGCCCTTCTGCTAAGCATAAGCCTTAGACATTTTCTCTATAAAAATAATCATAAGAAAACTCTGGAAGGTGACATGAAGAAGGCAGACCAGCTGCAACCTCAGGGCCCAAGGAAGGCCGTGGCAGTGAGTCCCCTTGCTTTTCCTTTTGTCTCACCTAGGCTTGGACACAAAGACACCAACAGCTTGGGAAGATCAACAGGCACAGGCACAGTCCAAAAAACCCCAAAAAAACCAACCTCCAACAAACATCTACTCTCTGGTGCCTGAGAACCAGCAGCCAAATGGGGCCTTGCACAGTGGGGAGCTTTGAAGTTGATCCGGGGGAGTGTTGTCTCCAGGCCCACCTACACCAGCAGGTGCTGAGTGGGGAGTTTAGATTTCTGCCCTTGCTGGTTGAAATGAGGGAACACACAGACACACACACCCTGACTAGGGAACTGAGAAGGCAGAACTGAGGGGCCAGGACTGTGGGGAATGTATGCCTCTCTCTCTAGCTCTTGGAAACAACCTAAATGCCCAAAAACAGATGATTGGATCGGGAAGCTGTGGTACATAGACACGATGGAATACTATTCAGCAGTCAAAAATGAAAACTAGACTCATTCATAGGAACATGGATGGAACTGGAAGGGATGATGCTCAGCGAAGTAAGTCAGAAGGCAAAAGAAAAATACCAGACGGTTCCTCCCGTAGGAGGAATATAAGGGAACCAAATAAGGATAAAGGAAAGGAATAAGAACAATAATAATAATAATAACAACAAAGACACAAAAACCAAAAATGAAAAGACAAGGACAAATTGGGGACACTTGGTGGGGAGGGGGAGGGTTGAGGGCAGATGGGAGCACAGGGGACTGAGGTGATGGTGCACTGGTGAAATGGTGATGGGGAATACAATCGATGTCAAATATATATAAATAAAGGAAAAAAAATTTGTTAAAAAAAAAAAAGCCAGACAGGTTTCAGACTCTGAGTTTCCACAGGTCCCAATATTTTGTTTCACAAAATAGTTCTATTTATTTTTGTGACTGATTGTGAAAAATCATGCCATTTTTTTTTGTTTTTGGTTGTTTTTAATAGTGGTAAAGGTCTTATTGTAAAAGTTATTTAGTTAGAAAAGCAATTTGGTTTAAAGAAAAAAATGAAGTAATTACTGATGTCACCCCAAATGGTGAAGGTGATAGGAACTCTCTGATGTTGGCAGAAATTGCTGTAATTAAAGGGCCCTCCCTGGCCACCCAGTGGGTTAAGCAACGCACTACGAAGGAAACTGCAGTCACTGCCATACGAGTTCGAACCCCATCCTGCCGCTGGCCAGGGAGGGGACCCACATGGTGCAGCAGACCTCTCCTGTCTCGCCCACTGCTCCCCTCAGCAGTGTATTTCAGTCAGTCTGCCTGTTCTGCTCCCCACTCTGTCTGGTGAATCTTCTCACCTTCCGCGACTCTTGCCTGTACCCCAGCTCTTGTATGCATAAATAAATAAATATTAAAAAAAAAGATCAGTGTGTGTGTGCAGTTGAATCACATGGCTTAGAAGTTTACCTTTTTGTCTGTAGAGGAAGTCCCTGTGATGCAAGTGTTTATGAATCAAGGCAAATCATTTTGAACAGCAAACAGCAGTGCAAAACTAAAATCCCTCAACAATTAAAGGGCAAAGCTGTCACCTGTTATGCTACACCCGCTGGAATTAATAAAGTAGTCAGAGGTTATTTTAGATAAGGCATCAAAACTACATCAATAGCCCCAAACTAAGCATATTTTCTCTTCTCTGGGTAGGTGGTGGCCAGTCAGATAACCTTAACTTGACTTTGAACTATAGGAGTGGGATTTGCCTGTAGTTGGCAACTACACTTAATGAGGGAAACGTGGAGAGAAGAGATAGGTGCCTGAATCCATTCTCAACTGAAGAATCAGAATTGAATCAGCCATGCAGAGGGTGCTTTCTGAAATCTCATCATCACAGGCAGAGGGTGGGAGAGAGTCTTTTATATGACAGTGAAATCTAAATGTTAAAGGCTTTTTGAAGAACTGTGCCCCTTTCGGAAAGATGGACTCCTTCACCAGAAAAGTAGCTTAGACTCTGAAGAAGCATTTGTGACAAGAAAGTTTAAAAAGGCAGTGGGACTCTTCTAGGTTAAAACAGGCTAAAGAGCGTTGACAGCCAAGTGAAATTCATGACTCTTGATTGGATTCTGGATTAAAAAAAGGAAAGTAGCTGGAAGGACATTACTGCTGGGAAGATCTTAGTATGGGCTGCATATAAGGCAGTGTTACTGCAACTCTCTTAGGTGTGATGCTGGTATTGCACACTGCATTCTGCTGGAGGATGTATTTGTTCTTAGAAAATATATGCCAAAGTATTCAGGGATGAAATGTCATGACGTTACAAGTTATTTTCAAATAGTTCAACCCAAAAAACCACGCAGATGGTGTTAGTGATGAATCTGGCTGTTCATATCCTATTATTTTAACTATTCCATAGCATCATGAGTTTGCAAAATAGATTTGGGACCAATTCCCAACTGCACAAATGGGCTGGGGGCTGTTGAGGCCAGACTCGTTGCTTTGTCGTTTTCCTTGCCTCTAAGAAAATGAGAATTTGGCAGTTTTTTTTTTAAAGATTTATTTATTTATGCGTACAAGCACTGGGGTACAGGCCAGAGATGGGGGGTGAGATGATTCACCACAGAGATCGGGGAGCAGAACAGGCAGATCAATGGAAGTATACTGCTGAGGGGAGCAGCGGGCACAGCAGGAGAGGTCTGCCATGCCATGTGGGTCTCCTCCCTGGCCGGCAGCAGGGATCGAACTTGTGTTGCAGTGGCTGCGGTTTGCTTCATAGTCCGTTGCTTAACCCACTGCGCCACCAGGGAGGCCCAGAATTTGGCAGTTTTAATGCTTCAACAGAGTTCCTCAGAGGTTCTTGTTTTATAGAATGACTGCTTTTTAGCACATCCTCTGTGTGAATAAGGCTCTTAGGGAAGAAGATTTTCTTCTGGGCTCCAGAGGCATTAGGAGACCATGGAAGCACTCTTTGTATCATGGATTTTCTTCTCTGATGGATCTAGGGCAAGATGATCCTGTTCTCCCTGCCTTCCACATGTCTCAGACATATGCTGCTTCCCTCCTGGACCAGGGAAGTGGTTCTGTGCCTCTAACCAGGGCTGGTAAATAGATACCACACAAGCTGATGCTCATACTCATGTAACCATGGAAGACATCACTAATCAATTTCAACACAATGCTCCAGTCAGTCAGCACAAATCAATCGCAGAAAAACAGTGGTTTGACATCCTGGGCAATGTTTTATTTTTTTTCTCCAGAATTTTCAAACAAGACCAGTGTAAGTCTGAGTTAATGTAAATCTGGTACAAATGGTGTCCTGCTTTTCATGATAATGCATCCCTCTCCACTGCCTTCTTCCACCCACACAATAAAATGAAGTCTATCTTGCCTAAAATGCCTTTTCAACATTATTGGGACCTGCAGGTGGTGCTGTGTACTCACCAGGAAGTCCAGTTGCAAACAATCGTTACCACATCTGGGGAGGCTGCGCCCCAGGGGAGCTGTCACTGAGCAGATGATGGGTGCTGCATCCCCTCTGCTCTTCCTGGGCTCTTTCCACTTTCACCACATTGGAGTTTCTTTCAGTTGATTTACTGAGGCTTTAGATGCCAACACTAAAAATATAACTTTACTGAGCTCATTGATAGTTTGTATGTCTTCCCAAATGCTCTGTGCAATGATTTTGTAGTAAATTTACCATGTTGTGCAAATGTCACCATTATCCTATGAAACTCCTCAAGGCTGTTACCTGTTAATCTCCATTCTTTCATTCTCTCAACCCCAGGAAACCCATAATCTCAGAAAACCAGTAATCTACATCCTACATATTTGCTTTTTCTGGACATTTAATATAAGTGAAGTCATGTGGAATTGGAGGGGATTATGCTAATTGAGATAAATCAGAAGGAGAATGATAAGTACTGGATGATTTCACTCACAGGGAAAATGAAGAAACAGAACAAAAGAACAGATAAAATCAAATTTTAAAAACCCATAGAAATTTAACTATAGAATTAAGCCATCCTGAGGGGGAAGAGGAGGGTGAAAAGAAAAATGGGGAGAAAGTTCAATGGACTGTGGTGGAGGATCATGTGCTTTGATGGTGGG
The DNA here is from genome assembly GCA_019455555.1 of Galemys pyrenaicus. Taxonomy (NCBI): domain Eukaryota; kingdom Metazoa; phylum Chordata; class Mammalia; order Eulipotyphla; family Talpidae; genus Galemys; species Galemys pyrenaicus. The sequence goes on from JAGFMF010011768.1 coordinate 2,634,348, forward strand.
TGTGGTGTGGTAACATACATCTGAACAAGTGTGATCCTATATTGATAAATCATATACAGTGTTGCAAACAATCGTTACCTCAGTAAATACAAATATTTAAATAAAAAATGAAATCATACAAGATGTATTCTTTTGCATTTGGCTTCTTTCACTTAACATCGCATACTTTAAGTTTCATTTGTGTTGTAACAGGTGTCAATAGTTTGTTCCTTTTTATTGCTGAGTACATAGTATTCCATTGAATGATATACCACAGTTTACTTATCCAGTCACCAGCTGGTGGATATTTGAGTCATTTTCAACTTGTCATCAAACTATTTGGTAATGTGAGCTCTGGTGGGGCTAATCTTTCCTCTCTAATTGGGTCTTATAGCACAACTGCTATACTTATATTTCATTAAGTAACTCATTTTTAAAAAAGATTTATTTATGCATATAAGAGCTGGGGTGCAGGCCAGAGTCGAGGGAGGTGAGAGGAGTCACCAGAGACAGAGTGGGGAGCAGAACAGGCATATCGACTGAGATACACTGCTGAGGGGAGCAGCGGGGAGGCAGGAGAGGTCTGCTGCACCCTATGGGTCCCCTCCCTGGCCGGGGATCGAACTTGCACTGCTGTGCTGCAGATGCTTCACAGTGTGGTGCTCAACCTGCTGTGCCACCAGGGAGGCCCTCATTAAGTAACTTATAGATACACTCATTTTTTGGACAAACTGAACACTAGGAAATGTACATAGCTTATTGGAATGCACAAAGCGAGTTACTTCCAAAAGGCGTCTAGAAATGTTCTTGGGGCCCTGGAAGTTGATGACTGATTTCTCCACGGTGAACTGGTGCTCCTGGGCTCTTCCCTGTGGTGGAGTCATAAAGAGCCATGAGAGCATCCACCCAGCTCTTGCTTTGCAGGTGAGGAAATCATGGTCTAGGAGGCAAAGAATTGTCCAGATTCCTACCATGAGTCTCCAGTACAGATGCCAAGTGCCCCCCCCCAACTCCAGTACCCCATGCATTGTGTCTCTGTGTCCTGGTAGACTTCTAATAACTGGTATCCAACTTTCCAGGTGGAGCACGATGCTCAGCTTGTCCTGGGTTTTCTCCTATTCTGGAATATCTTAGCGCGACAAGGGCCTAACGGTTACAGGCACACTCTGCAGCTGGATCACCTCGGTCACACTGAGAGATACAAAAAGTGGCTCCTGCCACCCCAGAGGTGGCCTGGTCCTGGTGGCTAAGTCTCGGTGCAGTTAGGAGCGGGCTGAGCGCTCCTCGTTGGGCTTGGGTTCTCCTGTCGACATAAACAGCGTCCCGGAGCATCAGCTTCAGATAAGGGCGCTCTGCCATGATGGATGAAGACGAGACACTTCACGATCACGTCTGAACACAGATAAACATGAAGTCACAAAACCAAACATCTATTTCTTTTCCCCAACAACTACAATTTGACCGCTCCTTTGCTAGTTACACTGTTTGCCTGTTTCAGTCTCTCCTCTGTCCAGATAAGATGCCCAATCACAGAATCAACCCTACTTCCTGACAGTATTCAATCCAGAGCAAACCTGGCTTCCTCAAACCCTCCCTCAGATCATCTAACAGGAGCCGAAGTCCTGTGCACCCTGCATCACACCTCCTTACTGAGACACCCCACTGTCCCTGTTGGTGCACATTCTTCTTCAGTGCAACTCTCTCCACTTCTGGTGTGTTCTGATGGCCATTGGCTAGAAGACATGCAATGCAAAAACTTCCAGAGTTTCCCAGCTAGCCACCCCTGCACATGTTCCTTAACCTCTTCATGCTTCAGTAAATGTGGTGCGATCGGACCTCACAGAGGGATTCACTAAGTCAAAGCACATGCGGCGCTGGGAAGGGCAGCACACAGAAGGTGCCACTTAGATATCTGACTGTCATCATGTGCAGGGGCAGGGGACAAGGGCCTCGGAGTCCAGAGACCAGTGAGTTCCTTTGATGTCTACTTGTTCTCCAGCTTCAAGTTGCGGCCATTAATTACCATGGTTAACTTTATGCATCTGTCTGACTGGGTCGGTGATGGGCGTTTCTGGAAGGGACTGGCATGGAGAGTCGGTAGACAGTAAAGACATCACCCTAAGTGACACGTGGGCATCATCCAATCCATGGGCGGTCCAAGCAAACAAAGAGGAGGAGGAGGCAGGGCAAAGGCACCGTCTCTGCTGCAGCTGGGCCGTCCACCTTCCGCTCCTGGTTCTCGACCTTCACACTCAGACGGGGACTTGCACCGCGGCCCCCGCGTTCTCAGCTCTCGGCTTTGGACTCGATCCACGGCGCTGGCTTCCCTGGGCCTGCAGCTTGCAGACTGCAGATCATGGGGCTCCGCAGCCTCCGCAATCCCCCGAGCTGATTCCTCCCCCTACACCCCTTTCTATCTGGTTCTACCTCCTGTTGAGCCTGTTTCTCTCGGGCGCCTATTTCTCTCGGGCGCCCCGGTGCAGAGGTCTGCTGGAAATGGTCACTCTCCCCTTCCATGTCTGTGAGTAAGGAGAGAGGGAGGCACAGACGTGCTCTGGGCTTGCTTCACAACCACCAGCGGGCCAGAGTCTGCGAAAGGGCCTGGGGTTGGAGTGCACAGCTGGTGGTGTCGGGAAAGGCTCCCTTTTGCTTGTTTGTGGCTAATCCTGGCAGCAGGGTAAGCAGGAGACACCCGGCAGGCAGATGGAGTGGAAGAGATGCCAGTGGAAAGAAATACCTGGAGTAAAGCTCCACGGGAGAGACTCAGAGTCCCCTTATCCAGAGCAAACACCGTGGAGCGACAAGATCCTGGAGCGGGAGACTCGGGGCATGTGGGAGAAGCGCCACAGATCTGTACAGACATTTGTCAAGTCCCCTCTGCTCTAGGTCGTACTGTTTGCTGCTCCGCAGAGCTCTATTTCACTCAGAGCCCTATTTCAATATCCAAGAATGGGTCATCTCTAGCTCCCCTGAAGGCTGGCTTCCTTCCTAGACGTGGTCAGCTTCAGAGATGGGGTGCTTATTGCCTCACCTGGGTCTGGGAGCCGAGATGATGCTTCCCTGCTTAAATATCACCATGTGCAGAAATGATGCCTGGATTCAAAGAGGAGCAGAAGGAAGACTATGTGTCTTTTTCACTCACCTTTTCCAAATGCCAGGTTCCTATTAGAGGTGAGTATGCAGATGGCAAGGTTTGGATCTGTTTCCTTTGGCGTGTTGTTTTTTTATTTCATCAGAAGAAATTTCTGGAAATTCCTTCACTTTGCTGGCATTCTTGATTTTTATACTTTGGATTCTCTTTTCACTACTTCAATCAGGCCTCTGGCATTCCATGCAGACCACACCTGTTAAGGTCACTGTGGCCCCCAAGTTGCCAAATCTAATGATCAGTCTTACTATTACTTTCTTGTTCCTCTCAGCAGCCTGCAACACAGGGCTCACTTCCTCTTCTTAGAACACTTTCTTCTCTTGACTTTGATTTCCAGGTACTGACAGCTACTTAGTTTCCTTTTCTCACTTTTCCTCTGCTTCTTTGTTCTACTCTGCCCTGGATGTGGAGTCAGTGGTTTCTCCACTGGACCCTGGTTTCCCTTGTTTGGGGAGGTGCTTAGAGACCACAGTTTGAGTGCGAGTGGTGATCATTCATTCTGGGCTGGTTGATTCTAGTTCTGTTCTTGGCTAGAGCGGTGATGTTTCTTCTAAGATAAACTACATCTTGAGTTTATAAGAAACTTCCAATTTAAACTTGACTATATTAATGTTTTCTTTTTAAAGATTTATTTATTTATGCACACAAGAGCTGGGGTACAGACCAGAGGCGCAGGAGGTGAGAGGAGTCACCAGAGACAGAGTGGGGAGCAGAACAGGCAGATCGACTGAGATACACTGCTGAGGGGAGCAGCAGGGAGGCAGGAGAGGTCTGCTGTGCCCTGTGGGTCCCCTCCCTGGCCGGGGATCGAACTTGTGCTGCTGTGCAGCAGATGCTTCACAGTGCTGCGCTCAACCTGCTGCGCCACCAGAGAGGCCCATATTAATGTTTTCTTTCTTCCAAACCCATTCCTGATTCCCAGAGAAACCAACATATTTACTTATTTGCATTATCCCTTGACATATGCAGAATGGTCTTAGGAAAACAATAGCAACAATGGCATCAATTACTTAATTTATGAAAACAGTTTAAGAATTTTTTTGCAGTCTTTTTTGTCATTAATGTGTGTGTATCTTATAAGAAATAATCTAGTCATCATAATTAAAAATCACTCAAGTAGTTCCTTTTCATTAATGAACCAATTCAATATATGGTTTGGCACATTTGTTTTATTTTGATTTTAATTTTTAAGAGTTAAAACAATTTAAGTTTTAAAAAATATAGAATATTTATGTAAACTAGCTATAAAATTTAAAGTCTAGGGTATTTCTTGTGGTGCAGGGATTAAAGTCTCATCTGCAGCCACTGCAGCACGAGTTTGATCCCCGGCCAGGGAGCTGATCCACATGGTGCAGCAGACCTCTCCTGTCTCCCTGCTGCTCCCCTCAGTAGTACGTTTCAGTAGATCCACCTGTTCTACTCCCCACTCTGTCTCTGTTGAGTCCTCTCATCCCTGACATCTCTCACCTACATCCCTGTTCTTATATGCATAAATAGATAAAAATAAATCTTTTTAAAAAATTAAAGTCTAATTTACACAATTTATTCAATGAAATCTATTTTCTGTCTTTTCCCTCTTCAACCAACTCTTTTCTTCCTCTCCATCTAGGTAAACTTTCTTCTTGTCAATTTATTTTTTTCATTAAAAACATCAGTTCATATTCTACTCTTTCTTAGGTAAATGGCAGTATAATACACATGTTTTTCTCCATCTTGCGTTTTGCTTTAAATAACAGATCCTGGAGATAACTTCAAAGCAGCATGTGCGAGTCCACCTTCCTTCAGCAGCTGGGTGGTGAATGGTATTTCCTCGGTGTACAACAGTAACTCAATCAGGCTCCTACTGATGTCTCACTTGAGGGGGGCTTCCCGTCTTTTGCCATCCAGATGATGTGGCCATGAGGAGCACGATGTACATTTCTTTTTGCCATTGTGCCTTTATGATAATTTTTTTTGCAGTGTGACGATGAGTCAGTGGATAAATGCACATGGTATTTGCTGTCTCTATTTCTCTTCCAAAGGAGCTTTGCCCTTTTGTGTTCTCACCAATACTACACAAGAGGGCCTACTTCCCCACAGTCTACAATAGTAGGTTGTAATACTTTGGAATCTTTGCCAATTGGATGGGCTAGAAGTCCCTGAACTGGTCTTTACCTCCACTCAACTACCTGTTTTGTCCACAACAGCCAGGGAGTTCTTTTCATGATGCTGTTGATGTCATATCACTCCCTTGCCTAATGCTCTGATGGCACTGTCAACATTCCAATGTCGGCATTCAAGCCTCTCACCTTGCCATCAAAGTCTCACAGAATCTAGCCCTTTCCTTATAACTCTTTCCCATTAACCCACTCCACACCAACCATCCTGGTTTCCTCTCTGTTCCTTCTCTGGGACCTTGGCATTCGTTGTTCCCTCTGATTGGAGTGGTCCTCCCATATTTACACAGATACTCATTCTATTCATACACCAGCTCCTCTCCTTAAAGGAGACTTCCCCAACCAATCACCTGAAGTACCCTTCTGGTCATTCTTTACCACCTCATCCTATTTTTTTCTATTGAATTTTTAGGTGTTGGTTTACTGATTGATTATAAGCTCCTTGAGAGCAGGGACTTCCTCTGCCTCTTCATCTCGGGCTTCCCAGTGCCTTACTGTATGTAGATACCAATAGTATGCCAGCTATATTAGTGGCTGGACTGCCATTTTGCCATTTTGCCTCAGAAATGATCCTTGTGGTCATTCTCAACCTCCCTCAGTAGAAGGCGCTCTTTGAAGATGGGGGTCGTCATTTATTGGCCTCTACACCTGTGGTTCCCCATCATCTGGCACTTAATGGGAGCTCATGGAGGGTAACTCCAAGTTTTCAGGACCAGAAAACAATCAAATCCGGGGTCTTTAAGTAAAAGAATACAGAATTACAAATAAGCTAGATAGAAGGTTGTGGAAGGGACACTTCTAAGTAAGGGCCTGAAGCTTGCATCTGTTAGCTTCAGGGAAAACCATCTCTTTGGCTCATTATATGCCTGCTGAAGGAGTGACCGAGCCAAAGGTGGATTTCAAATGTCTGATTGTACTGGCTTCATTTTCAGTGGGCAGAAACACAAAGAGAGCGACAGCAACAGGACGGAATGACCTGCCCTATTTTATTCTTACACATAATTAGGGTATTTTTCATCTTCCCAATTTAAGGCAGTTTCAATCCGAGGTCTGTGCCTGTGGCGAAAGAAAGAAGACGATCCGGCAGTGACGCTTCGCGGACAGCGCTCCACCGCCCGAGGCCGGTCCCAGCCTTTCTGCTCGGCTCCTTCCTCCCGCTAACAGCACGTCCATTTCCTCTTGGAGAACCATCCTTTGTTTCTTTGTCTTTCTTTTTAAAATTTTTTTTAAAAAAATATTTTTTTCTAAAGTGTTTGCTTTCTTTTCTCAGGTGTAGTCTCCACAGAATTTCCACCACCAATTCACCGGTGCACCATCACCGTAGTAATCTCGGGCTCTTTCCACCCTAGTTTTGACCCCTCTCCCTCCTCCTCCCCTGCAGAATATGTCTGATGTGTAGTTGTTTGTTTATTTTGTTTTGTTGTGTTTTTTTTTTATTGTTAACATTTTTTCCCTGATCCCTTACTAGGTTCCCCTATATTTCTTCTAGAAGTGAAACCATCTCTATTTTTCTTTTTCCTTGTGACTTAATTCATTGAGCATAATCTCTTCTAGCTCCATCCATATTGCTGTGAATGGCATTAGTTTATCTTATTTTCCCCTCTCTTTTTCTTTACTTATACATATTTGACATCAATTGTGATCCCCATGGATTTCCCACCACCATTTCACCAGTGCACCATCACCTCAGTCCTTTGTTTGTTTTATCCTGTGGATCAAGGGGTACACGTCCAGGTTCTAGATACGGGTGGGCACTCCGGGCCTGTCAAATCAGCACATTTCAACCCCCAGTCCCAGGAATTCGCAGCCTGTTACTGCGCATGCGTCACTATGCTAACCATGCCGGGAAGGTGTGGCATCCACTTCATCTTCACCACATGCCTTTGAGGGACGTGCCAGTGCGGTCGTGAGCAGACAGAAAGACGGAGTGGCCTGGGGCTTAAGCCAACTGTTCACGGCCACAGATCTGGGATGGCACAGGGGTTCGACCTCAGCGGTGTGGATCTTGACTGGCACACCGGGTTGTATCTCAGCTAGTTGAGGTAAGAGAGGAAAACAAGCCAGCCCCAAGAGTTGTGACCCCAAGTCTCTCCATTACCACAGGGGAGGGGCGTGCCTTCCATAGGTCCTGCTAGTCTTTCAGGCCGTGAGAGCTGGAAGTGTCTAGAGCCACCGCATAGAGTCTGAGAAGATTGTGTCATGGAGGAAAGATGGGGACACTTTGGGGGACAAGTGGGGGATGCTGCTGGCACCCCTGTTCTTAGTCCAAATTTAAGTCGGGTTTTCCATCTTTTGCAGCAACAAAAACAGTGCATCTTGGTTTCTGATTTCAATGACTTTTCATGAGGACTTGAAGAAGACTCCCCTGAGCGCCTGGAGTGGAGCAATGCCCCAGGCTCTTGGTGTCATCCTCCTGTCAGTGTGTGGGGCCCAGATGGTACACGTGGGCTGGTGGGGGCAGATGGCATGAGTTTGGCCCCATACTGGTGACTCCAGGCAAGGCACGTAATTCCTGTGGGCTCTGGGGGAACGGAGAAGCTTGCTTGTGTGAATGTGGGTGAGGCTTTGAGGCTCTCACCTGTGCTGGAGCCTCTGGAGCACGGGCCGTGCTCCTGCACACGAGCGCTCGGGTCTCCCAACCACCTCAGCTCTGTTTTTGTTTGTTCTACTAGAGCAAGAGAGACAGAACCAAACATATATGTAAGAAAAAATGTATAGATATCGTAAAAAAGCTTGATTCACACAATTGTGGGAACTGGCAAGTCCAAACTCTGTAGGGTGAGGCCAGTCAGCTGGAAACTGGGCAGGATCTTATGCTGCAATCCTGGGCACATTTCCTTCTTCTCCAAGAACCCCTGGTTTTTGCTGCTGAGTCCTTCAAGTGACTGGTGAGTCCCACCCGCTCGCACATGCCACCCGGCTGTAGATCCAGCACAGCGACACCTGGACCAGCTTGTGCCACTAAAACAGCAGGGAACCACAGCCTGGCCGAGTAGGTGCACAAAATCCACCATCCCACTTGCTGATGCAGTGTCTGTGGACCTCCGTTCCCCATCCTTAGCTGGGAACAGATCTTGCCTTGACCTTCCACCTTGCCCTCTAGGAGATGGAAGTGTGGGTCAGAAGACAGCATCGGGTGGGTGAGAAGAGCCCGGGAGCAGGAGGAAGATGATTTTGGACAGGGCGTCCTCACGTTAGCGGATGGCAGACGCTGCAAGTCGAGGCCTTTTGTTCCCCGAATGCTGAGTCATCTCAGGGCGGAGGATGGAACAGCGGAGCAGAAAGGTGGCTGTGGGCATGTGCCAGAGCTATTTATACGACTCTCAGCTCTTCCACCTAGACAGTTGCAGCCCCACAAGGAAGGAAGCGTGGCCCTCGGGTGGCAGCTCCAGCCTGTCATACACAGACGGGGCCCGCGCTGGAGGGGGGAGCAGCACAGGAGGAGGGTGAGGAGGGCGGCGCTGACCATCATCTCCTTTGCGACATCAGGACACGCAGGGCCTAATCTTCGCCAGGCGGACAGCAGGGCTTGCATCCTGGTTCCGACTTGGCCTGGCTGGGAGGCTCGGACAGGTAAGTGGAGGAATCTCTCGGACCCTCAGTCTGTCCACGGGAGTTGGGGTGACACTACCCGTGTGCAGCACGTGGGGGCTGACATGGCAAGAACATGCATTGGGCCTTCTGTTTCCTGGTCTTTGTCCGTGGGCTGGAGGACCGGGGTCAGCGGGTCAGCTCTGGGTCCCGGCCCTCGCCTGTGGCTCCCCTTGGACGGCAGGCTGAGCTCTCAGTCATCCTGGGTCTGGTGTTTATATTTATTTTTAGCAGGGGAGTGTTATGGTAAAGGAAGCGGAGAGCTATTAATGAACATATTATTCAATAATGGGAACTAATAAACGGCTGTCCTGGCTGTATTAAAAGCCTGTCACTGGAAGTTATACGGTGAATCAAGATCCACCTTTGAAATATTTTTGAGTGGGAGCCCAGGTTTTCAAGTACAGAAGAAAGAACAATTACCTAAAAGTGGTAAAATTAACAGCCTTTCTTTTGTGGTTTTCTCAAGAGTTCTGATTCCATCTACGTCCCTCCCGCTCCCTCCAGGCGGTGGCGGCCAGCGGAACGAGGTCTGTCCATCCATGTGCTCAAAGGCGTCCACTGGACAATTCTGGCCGCTGGAAGGGGCCAGCTGCGAGCTCCCACACTTCTCAAACGGTTTGAAAGACCTGAGGCTGCGTCCCTTTCTCCCGGCTGATGCAGCGCGCCCTCGGGAGCCGGGACGCCGACGGACCACTGAGTAGGCTGGGGCGCTCATGGGACACCCAGCGTTGGTCCTTCGCCCGGCCCTCCTGCCCGCCAGGATGGAATTTGGGGTGGGGGAGCTGGGAAGGGCACGTCCGGGCCTGTCCTCTCTCCTAAGCCTCTGTTGCACTGGCCCCAGGGCGGGGTGGGAATTTGCAGACCCCAGGCCAGCTGGCCGCGTCTCTGGGCCTGGTTCAGCCTCGTGCTGGTCGGGGTTTCCCGGGGCCAGTGGGGCGACCACAGCTGCTTCTCCCGTAAATCTCGCGCTCCTGTTCACAGAGGCCTTCCCTTTATGGCCGACGTCCTGGCTTTCCAATGAGAGCAAACAGGAACCATTATCTCACAGTAAATGCACTCGCAGCTCTTAAGAGTATGTGGGTAGAGAAAATATTTAAGTGGACCACAGAGGAGGAGGCAGGTACACTCCCGGCAAAGCGTTATGGAGAATTTCCGTGGGCTCGGCAGGACTTAAGTTCTTTTTGTTCATCGCCTCATTTAATCCTCACAACCACCGAGGTGTTCTATGAAGACCCCCACTTTACAGTGGGCACGGGAAGCAGGAGCCGCTCTCCCTGAGGCCGCAGACCTGTGCGGTGGAGGCGGGCGTGTGCAGCCACGGCTCGGAGTGCCTGCGTCCTAGCGGCTGTGCACGCGGGGGTTCATGCGTGTGCGGGTGTCTGGGGTGGCTCGCCTGCCCCCTTCAAGTCCCATGGCCAGGGAGGCCCCTCCTCCATCTGGTTTTGCCTCAGCCCTCTCCAGAGACTTCTGGGGTCGCGTCCCTGTCTGCCTCAGTGTGGGGGCCCAGCGCGGAGCTCCCCAACCCCCCCCACTCTCCAGGCGGGCGGGCATGGCCGAGCAGCCGTCCACGGCCCCAGCTGCGGCGCTGACACGCAGCTCAAAGGGCCGCCGTGCTCCTTCGCGAGCACCAGCGGCACCTGCCTTGTCGGTGAAAACCCCGCTCGCTGTCCCCCGTGGAACCAAAGTGGCCTAGCAGGAGGCCCAGAAGCACCAAGCCCTGGCACCTGGCCCAGGTCGTGCACGAGGAGCCCCCACTGGCGCTGCTGAAATAACAGTGACCATATAAAACAGTGTGATGACTTATAATCATATAGTACTGCCCTGGAATATACAGCAATATGGTACAGCAGAATGATAATATAATAATAGTGAAGTTACACTATAATACAGTTATAATGTATTTACATAATATAGACTATAATGTTGTAACATGATAATATAATATACATTACAATGTCATGCACTATAATACAGTT
>JAGFMF010011768.1:2646170-2674617 GCA_019455555.1 Galemys pyrenaicus
TTGTAACATGATAATATAATATACATTACAATGTCATGCACTATAATACAGTTGTAATGTATTTACGTAATATAGACTATAATGTTGTAACATGATAATATAATATACATTACGATGTCATGCACTATAATAATATGATACGGCACACATAACACACGTACGGACGATAATAATCGTGGTGGTGATCCCTGTATTGGGCTAGGCGTCCGCTGTTCCAAGGCGGCGCGGAGTTCTGCTGTCTGAGTCAGCCCGCAGGTCCCGCTGGGGTGCACCACCGTTATTTTCTCCATCTCACAGAGGAGCAACAGGCACAGAGAGGTCGTGAAAAGCGCCGAGCTCACACAGCCAGGGAGGGAAGAGGGGGACCTTGGGCAGCCTTTCTCCCAGCTGGCACGCTTAGCCCCAGGACAGACGTGGCCCACTGTGTGGGTTTCGTGGGCGACAGTGCCCTGGACTTATCTTTTGTGGCTGCAGACTAGTGGGCAGCAGGGAAACCAGTGTGGACAGTTTCCGCTCTGGCCGAGGCCGTGTCCCTGCTTTTCAGCTGTGACTGGCCTGCAGCGAAGGCGCGGCCCCACCTCCTGGTGCGTGTGGGTGGCTGTTTCTTGGGTCGCGGTGGGCGGAACCCAGAACCCTGCAGACAAGAGTCCTGAACCCCCCTCCCCACCGTTATTCAGACCCGAACATGGGCGCTGCTGGGGAGGGCTGCTGTGAACGTACTAAGGTCCCAGTCACTTCAGCTCTGAAGAGCACCGGGTGGGCCTCTCTGGACACGTGGGTGCCCTAACAGCAGAGCGTTTCTCTGCCAGGCAGCAGAAGGGAAGCCAGAGACGTGAAGGGTTCGTGCTGCTGCCTTGAAGACGGGGAGTCTGAGCAGAGGGCACGCCGGCCCCCCCCGGAGGCCGGACACCCCTGCCCAGACAGGGGGCCAGGGGTCAGGGCACGGCCTGCACGTCCGTTCCGGGCTGAAGGGGTCCTGTGCGCGGGAGGGGGCTCAGCGGGGCGCCTCGACTGCAGCTGAGCTGACTGCAGCCTCTACTGGCCTTTTACATCAGCGGTTTGTTACCACTGACAGGAAAGGCAGATGCTTTCCTAAAAGTGGGATCAGAGGTTAGATGCATTTGGAAATCTTAATTCATTCAACAAATATGTGTTTCCCAGCTGGCTCAGGCCCGCTCCAGGTATCGGAGACACAGTAGGGAACAATTAAATCACAAAACCCCCACTTCTGGGGGCTTTCTACGGGGGGTATGTTGGGGGAGGCCGATGGTGATGGGTGGGCACTCTGAGTACCAGAGGAGAGGGCGGGGGCGGGGAGAGAAGCTGGGGACACACGGGACATGGGACTTCATGGAAGCAAGCCAGAAAACTGGGGGAAGAGCATCTAGGCAGCAGGAATAGCAGGTGCAAGAGATTTTAGGGCAGAGTGACCAAGGGGGAGAGTAGTGGACGTTGAAATCAGAAAGGTAATAGCATCCAGCTCTGTCACCAAATGGTTGTATCAGAGACACTCTCCCCCACCATATTTGAAGGAACCCCTCTCTCCATCCTCCTCCCCCTGCTTACTCAGGTCCAGTGCAACATGTCAGCTGGGTGCTGACTAGTGAAAAGGCTTCCTCCTTCCAGCCTGTACGTCGGGACCACTGGTGAGGTCGGGGGAACTTTCCTGGTCTCTGTGGGCCGTGCTGCCCCCCGTCCTCCTCCAGGGCCCACCCCAGTGTGTGCATCTGGGTACATTTCTCATGGGACACATGGGGTGCAGAGAAGGGGCCCCAGACTCTGAAGCCATTGTGTGGAGAGGCACTCCCATCCATCCGCCAACTGGAAATTCTCTCCTTCGCTCACCTCCTGGAGAAACCTCATCAGAATGCAGCGAGCGGAGCTGATGTTCAGAGGAACAATCTTGAACCTACTAGTACATATATTTGCAGCATTTGACACTTTATTATTAGCAATACATGGCTTAGTAATACACCTCGCGAGTCCTTGCAGCACACTCTACCTTGCTTGGGAATTGCTGGCGGTGTGTGGGCAGTGGACGCGTGTGTGCGTGCGTGCGCGTGTGTGCCCATGTGAGTGCCCATGTGTGTGCCCTGTGTGCGCTGCATGAGCTGGAGAGTGCAGACTTGCATTGCTCGTCTCTGAGTCGCAGGGCAACTTCTCAGGTCTTTCACGCTGCAGCAAGAGCCTCTGCAGTTTGGAAGTTGGTCTGAAAACCCCATTTTAATGCCCTCAGGGCTTTTACTTTGCTGCAGCTGCCCCCTCCTAGGCAGTGCTCCCAGAGAGCACTCTCGGACGGGCTCTTTGCCAGCCCCAGTGCCTGGGCACGCGGGTCACGGCCAGCAGTGGGAGCACCACTACTTCAAGCTGGGCAGGCGGCCAGGCTGGGGGCTTCAAACAGATCACCCCAGTTCCACTCTCAGGGCTTAGAAGGTGCTGTGGTCCCCCCTGTGCACAGGGGGGAGCAGGGATCACAGGCCGTGGCTGAATCGTGTCCCCAGCCCCGTGAAGGCGAGAGTATTTGGAAACAGGGTGTCTACAGATGCGACCGGTTAAGGGGGGTCCTCCTGGACTGGGTGGGCCCAAAGCTGGCGCCGGCCCTGCCACGAAGGCGTGAGAGGACAGAGGATACGGGGACGCAGGGAGGAGGCTCGGGGAGGAGGCCGTTGGAGATGGCGGCAGGGGCCGCAGCAGGAGGAGGATTTGTGGTAGAGCCCGGAGACAGACGTGGGCGCGTCCTCTCCACGTCCAGAGGGCCCCTGCCTGCCGCCCGCGATGTCCGTCTCTGGCCTCTGCAGCGGCGAGGGGCCGGTGCTGTCGTATGAAGTCCCCGGGCGGGGGCCCTTGACATGGAGACCTCCGCCTGCTACCAGGGGGCCTGAGCTCGCCCCAGGCTCAGCTTCTGGCCCCCCAGGGGGATGTGCACCTCGGTTGTTTGTGGCGCTTGGCTAAGCAGCAGAGGGGCTCGGAGGGGCACGCAGGCGAGGGTGCGAGTCGGAGTGTGGGTCGGGGCATCTCGAGGGCGCGGAGAGGCGAGGATCTCACTCCTTTACATTTATCAGCTTCCAAACATCAAGGGCCCAGTGAGTAGGGGTCTGGGGTCAGGCTCGGGCTCAAGTCCTGGCTCTCCGTGTGACCCTGGGCTGTTGACTTGACCTCCCGGCCTCAGAGCACCTCTGCTCCCGGCAGCGCCTTCCAGAAATTGTCCCTAAGGCCTGTTTGTAGCATAAAGCGCTACAAAGTCAGGAACACAGAGCAGAACGCCAGGCCTGTCCCTGCACTCACTCACGGCTGTTGAGGAGGCTGCTACGACCTCCAGGGAGGCCTTGTACAAGCTGCAGGCGGCTTTCCCTGGGGCCGCTTTCTCTTCTCCTGGCCAGGACCGGAGGCATGAAAGACGACTGAGTCAGCTGCACGGGCACAGGCACAGGCAAGGCTCTCTCCTGGTGGCTCCGGGCCGCAAGTCATTCTGCACTTTGCACTCAAGGACTCCTTGGAACTGTGGGGATCTGTGGGGAGCCCTCTCTGGGAGGTACCAGTGGTATTTTGATGTTCTTGAGTTCTGGGGGGTGGGGAGTGGGGTTGCCATGGTGCTGCGAAGAGCTGATGTCAGCCCCGAAGGTGCCAGGGGCGGGCAGGGAACAGGTTTGGCTTTTAACTTGGGGTCTTATCTGCACGCAGAGTGAGCCTAAAATTGTATGGGGGGCTGGACGCAAAAGGGTGTGTGGTCATCATTCAGAAGATCGCTTGGTCCGCAGGGTCGTTTGTCCTCAGCAGTTTGTGGCACGAGTCCTGTGTGGTCCTGTGTGTGTGTGGGCGCGCGCGCACGCGAGCATATATGTGTATGTGTGTTATGTGTGTATCTGTGCGCCTCTGACTTTATGTGCATATACATGCGTGCTTGTATCTACCCTTGTAGCTGAGTGTGCCTCTCTGTGCATACGTGTTCACATATGTAGGCCATCGTGTGTCCATGTATATGTCATGTGGCACAAATGCCACACGTGTGTCAACGTATGCATGTGTGGATGTGCCTGTGGTATGCGTGTACATGTGTATGTGCATGTGTCTGTGTATATCTATGTCTGCATAAGATTTAAGACATTCAGCAAACCGCCAGCGCCCGAGAGGATGTGCATGCTTGTGTGTGTGTGTGTGTGCACTTTCTCATCCCGCACCAAGGCAGACATCACAAGTCAATTGCAGCAAGTCTTAAACTCTGTCCCTGCAGGGCTTCTTCTTCCTGCTAGCCATGACTGGGCTTGGCTGGAGGAAACCTTGTGCCTTTGCGGTCCTCCTCGTCAAGGCCAGGCTGCTCAGAGTGACATCAGGTGTTGCTCCAGCCTCTCTATTTGCTGCCCCAAACTTCCTGATTCTGCCGGTTCCCTGAGCCCCGCCGTGCCCCCCTCTCACTCGGCCTTTGAACGTGCTCTTCTCAGCTCACAGGGAGCCGTTGTTAAGCATATGGTTTCTGGAATTAGCCTCCGTGGGTTCCTTTCCTGCTCAGCCACCTCTGAGTTGGGCAGCTGGGAGCAAGTCATTTAATCAGAGTCTCGCTCTGCTTATCTGCAATTTGCAGGTGATAATAATAATGTCTATTTACAGGATTGATGTGAGGGCAAAACCAGATCATCCGCGGAGGCCCCTGGCCCAGAGTAAACCCTAATGCCTCAGTAGCACATCTGCTCAGTGGTTTTGTATCTGCCACTCTGATTAGTGTCTGTTTCTCTATTAGACATCAGTGCATTGGAACCATTGCCTATGCACTTACTCTGTCCATCCACTTCCTCTCTACTCCCTGTCTGTCCATCCACTTCTGGTTTGCCCACTTCCTGTCGGCCCATCTACTTCCTGTCTGCCATGCGTCACTTCCTGTATGTCTCATTCTTTCTGAGGCATCCAGAAGCACTGGCCCACTGCCCTGCCCTCTCCTGTCTTCTAGCGTTTCCAGGGCTCCTTGCTGCACAGTCTCAGGAGGCAAGTCAGGGCTCCTGCGTGCCCGGAGCTCCGCTCCCAGGGGCACTGTTCTCACTAGGTGAGAGGAGTGCCCCTGGGGTGCCCCGCCATGGTCCCGTTTCCCTGGGCCTCCAGCACCTGAAGACCAAGCCTCACCTCACCCAGGAGCGTGCACGTCTTTGAGTGCGGAGCTCGTGTTGGTCACCACTGCGTGGCCAGCTCCCCATGCAGCACCTGGCACGCAGAAGGTGCTCGAGCGGTCAGTGGGTCAGTGTGGTGAGTGGGCGGGTGCGGGGGGCTGAGACACCGCGAGGTCTCTCTCTCTTGCAGGGATGGGGTCGGCCTGGGATCAGCGACTGCATATTGGAAACCACATTTTGGACTAACGTGGCTAAGTGGAAATCCAGTTGGACAGAAGACGTCAGACACACCGCGGGTCCCTCGGTCTCTGTCCAGCAGATGCCACAGCTCAGCAGCTGCCTCGTGGCTTCCAAGGTGTCCCCCGGGCGGGGACGAAAGGCCTCAGCCTTAGCAGTCTGACCACTGGGGATGGTGGCCACCCGCAAGGAGGTCAGAGGTGGAAAATGTGGACTTGACATTCGCCTACGTGGAAATGAAACTACAGGACTCTTCCCAGGGCCCCGTCCTGCCTGGGCACCGGGGCCAGGAGGAGCCTGGGAGGGGCATACGAGGCTCCCGCTGCTGCTCCCTGGGGTGGCCAGTGAGCAGGGGCTGGGCTGGGTTGAGCTCTGGAGGCAAAGGGGAACCTGGGAGGTGCCTGTGAGCTTGGAGATGGTGCTCTCTGGTGATGTCTCCTTTCGGGTCAGGTGGACATGTGGGGCAGTGGCTTGTCGTATGGCCAGCGGCCCTGGCCTTCCCTGTCCCCTCTGCTGCCTGGCTGGCTCAGCGGGACCCCTGGGGGCTGTCTCTGACTGGCCCGTGCCCGTCCTGCTGCCACCCTTAATGCCCCGGTCCTGCTTTTTGCCTGTCCGTCTCTGCCAGGCACCTCTGCCGAGGTCTTGCCTGTCCTGGTGCCGCCGAGCCTCAGGGCCTGGCTCGTGCTGGGTGGTCGCCTCTCCACTCCATGCAGTCACCTCCAGGGGCAGAGCCCCAAGCCGGCTGTGCTGGGAGCTGGCCCGCACGGCCCACTCCAGGTCCTGGAAGAAGTGGGCGGGTGGTGACGTCAGCCCAGCCCTGCGGGTGCCCACACACCCACAGGGTGGGGGATGACTGGGTGGGGCTGCAGCCTGCAGGGGGGTGGTTGCCTCGGTCCACCCAGCTCGGACAGGCTCCCTGGGAGGCAGAGCACTCGGGGGAGGACTGGATGAGCTGGTCACTCCAGCGCCAGCACCAGGAACGTGATGCGTCACACAATTCGGTCCTCACAACAACCCCTGAGGTCAGAACCGGGGTTGAGCCCCACTTGGCAGGTGGGGATACTGGGGGCAGGTCCCAAGCGTGGACGGCTGAGTAAGGGAGGGCGCCCGGGGGCAGGCTGGCGTGGACTCTGCCCTGCTTCCAGAACTTGGGGTGGCCTGTGTGCGGTTCCCAGGGGCCAGAGAGGCAGCGCTGACCCAGGGCAGCGGGCCAGGCTGTCGTGCACAGGTCCGGAAGCCATCGCTACCCCTCTCCTGGCCTCTGGAGAAGAACCTGGGGTCTGAGTGGCCGCTTGAGGGGCTGGAATCGCTGGGTTGAAGGATACTGGGTTTTCCCTTGGCCCCGTGCCCCCAGCCTTGTGAAGGAGACCCGTGATGCCCGCACCTTGTTACCGCAGAGGCACCTGAGCCCCAGGGAGGTTAAGTGACCTGCCCAAGGTCACACGGCGGGTGGGCAGCCACGGTCATCTCGGGCCACTGCTGTGTGTGGGTCGGGGTTAAGAACACGTGCCAGAATTCAGATCTAGTCTGGCCCTATGGACTGGGCCGAGCCAACTTTTCCAAGCCTGGATTTCCTCATCTATGCAGTGGGCACGACTCTGCGTCCTCTGCAGGTCTTCCTGCGGGCATCGTGAGATGGTCCACGTACAGAAGGCTCTTGCTCACCCACGGCCAAATTCCGGGTCTCTGGAGCGACCTCTACCACCCAAAGGCTGACTGTGCTCGCAGGGGCCAGGGCAGAATCTGGGACCCCAGGACCCGCGATTTCACGCCTCTCAGGGCCAGAACAGCCTCCCCGTCCAGGTTTGAGAAGATGCCCAACTTCCTGGGGGCCCTACATCCCTCCTCCCGCCCGGGAGCCCAAATTCCAAGAAACACAGCTAAAATTGGCCCTCGAACAGCTTTTGCAGAGCACGTCGCAGCTTTTTTGGGTCTGGAGAGCTGGTTTCCATGATGAAAGTGGCACAGAAGGAGAGACCCAGCTAAAAACAGCCGCCGCCCAGGCGGGTGCTGACAGGATGCAGCCTCCCGGGCGCCTGGGGTTTGGCCGCTTCGACTTCCGCAGCAGCTCCCCGCGACGCCACTAGGTGGCAGCATCGCGACGCGCGGCGCGCGCGCGCCGGGACCCGAACAAAGAGCCGCTTCTGGCAATGACGCCCGTAAAAACCGCACCGGCTACGAAATCCTCCGCCAAATTATTTCCCTTTTATTTGGGGCGTTTGCTTGCATTGCAGGAGTCGCACAGAAGTTCCTCCTCTGAGGCGGTCTCGCTGCCTCGGAGGCCCGGCCTGGCCGCGCTCCCCCGCCTGGAGTGCTGCCTCGGAGCTGAACTTGTCTCAGTTATGAATTTTTCTGGGGAGGTGTCGAGAAGGGCGGGCAACGCGCCGAGTGGGCCCGCATGGCAGCGCCGTGGCGGCCCGGGGGCCTCCGGGATGGAGGTTTGGCTCCGAGTGTGGCAGCCTGGATCTCACCGCTAGACTGCGGGGCTCGGGAGGGGGCGGGGGCACCCTCTCATGGGCGCAGGGGGCCTGGGCGTCAGTGCTGGGACGTGGGCTGGGCAGTGCCTGTCCCGTGGCAGGGGCGTGGGTGAGCCTTTGCAGAAGTCAGGTTTGCGAGTTTCTGGTCTCTCTGGGGACAGTCACAACCCCCCAACTTGTGCATGTTTGGAGGCCCCCCCCAGGCCTGGTGTCTCAAGGTGGGTCCCCCCGCAGTGAGGCAGCAGTTTGCTAGAGAAGCAGCCCGGGAGCCCTGCACAGCGGCAAGCTTCCTCCGCAGCATCCCCCGGACTTCCTGGCACACTGAAGTTGGGGGTGCAGCTCCAAGGCCCCTTCCGGTGCAGGAGAGCTGGAGTCTTTCCCAGTCTCATGTGAGTTTCAGAATCGCACCCCTGGAATGGCAGTCTTGCCGCTGCAATTCTTCCTCCCTCCGTTCTCAGATCTCTTCTGCTGCTGCCTGGTGTCCAGCTGGTGGCGAGCTGCCCCCAGGGCTGGCTCCCCCGCCCCACACCTGCCACAGGTGCCCCGGACATCTCCTCGGGGCACAGCATCTCCCCAGCCCCTCAGTGACCAGGAAGAGACCTGAGGGCCTGGCTGGTTCATCCCCTCCCTTTCCCTCCCCTCCCCACCCTAAAGTCTTCCCCATGTTCCTCCCCACATCTCCCCCATCCCCAGCGCCCCCTCTCTACTCTGCCAAATCCCTGTCCCCAAGTTGGCCTCTGATGGATTCGCTCTGCTGCAAATCCTGCAGTCCCTCCCTGCCGTGCAGCCAGCCCATGCTCCCGGCCCAGCGCCGCCGCCTCCATCACTCTTCCTTCACCTTTGCCGCTGCAGCTCAGCCCGAAATCCCCACAGGGCCGTGGCCAGACTCGCCCAAGCTCACGGTGGCAGCTAGGGTGTGACTGGCACCCAGGCCCCCTCTCTCCTGCCACGCTCATGGTGGACTTTTGCTTACAGAGACAGAGTCCGGACATTGCAACAGAGACTCCCTGCCCACAAAACCTAACAGATGCACTGTCTGGCCCTTCCCAGCAAAGCCAGCCCGCCTGTGCTCAACCAGCTGAATGGTGTGGCCCGCCCATGGCCCCCAAAGCACCTCCAGCGGCTCGTGTCTCCTGGGACTGGCCACGGCATGCTCTCCCACCGCAGGCCCCACCCTTGCTCTGCTGGCACTCCAGCTGCAACTGTGATGGCGAGCCCGCTCGTGCTGGGCGCAGAGCTGGGCCAGGTCCCGTTCTCGGAGCTCAGCCTACGATGCCCGCGGCGAGGGAAGCACCTGGGAACTGTGGGTCCCAGCCGAGGCCTCGCCTGACCCCTGGGACTGGCTGCGGCCTTCCGTTTCTGCAGCACGGCCCCAGCGCCCAGGCCGGTCCGATGGCCCATAGATAAGGGGGTGGCTCCCCTCCCCTCCGGTCCTTCTGCCGTGCCACCTCGGCCTGGCTTTGGAACCATTCAGGATGGCGCCGCCATTGATACCTGTGCTTCTCATGCTGGCGTGCACCCGTGACGCTGCCCAGAGAGGCAGACCAGCCGTAGTTTGGGGTGCAGCCCGAGGCCGGTTCCCAGCAGGCTCCTGGAGGGTGCTGGCGCTGCTGGTCCATGGACCGCACTTTGAGTAGCAAGGCTTGTTCTCGCTTGGGAGGCCACCCTCCACCCACCGGGGGCTCTCAAATGCTCATGCTTGGCCTCAGACCCGTGATCTTCTGAGACCCCAGGCCAGCTGAATCAGTGCGGGGGTGTCTCTCCAGGTGATTTTGAGGTGCAGCCAGCATTAAACCTTGACATGGCACGAGTAACCTAGATCTCTGAATCTTCTTTCCAAATCTCTCTCCCCTTCCACCATCATTCTCACCCACAGCAATGGTCCCCAGAGTGAGAGCCCCAGGCGGCGGCAGCGCACCCTGGGGCTCGTTTAAGGGCGGTGCTCAGGGTCTGCCTGAACTAGGACCAGACCCGCTGGGTGGGGCTGCCCTCTGGGGCATTCGGAGCCGCCTCAGATGTGGTGGCCCCATTCTAGGACTGTCTGTCCTTGGGGCCGGTCAGCTCTGAGCTGGTCCTCCTGCCTCTGGCCACCCCTTTCCAGTCCGTCCTGTACTGGGCGGTGACGGCGACTTCCCAGAAATCTCCCTTTGACCACAGCGCTCCTCTGCTCCAAAGGCCCCAGGCCCCCTCCGCCCTCAAACCTCCGCGGGTCAGAGGCTCTCTGGGGCCTGGGTCTCCCTGCCTCGACTTCCTATTCCAGGAAAGGGGACCCTGGGAGCACCAAGCACAGGGGGCACTTCCTCTTTCACGTCTGGGTGTTCGCACAGGCTGGGGCTCAAAGGACAAGCCAAAGAAAAGGGAGACTTGGGGCCTCCCTGGTGGTGCAAGGGGCTGAGCGCCGCACTGTGGGGCTTCTGCAGCCTCTGCAGCGCGAGTTCGGTCCCCGGCCAGGGAGCTGACCCGCATGGAGCAGCAGATCTCTCCTGCCTCGTGCTGCTCCCTTCAGCAGTGGATTTTGGTTGATCTGCCTGTTCTGCTCCCCACTCTGTCTCTGGTGGATCCTCTCACCTCCCATGACTCTGGCCTGTACCCCAGCTCTTGTGTGCACACATAAAAATAAAGTCAAAAAGAAGAGGGAGACTCGTCATGGCTCCATGCTGGTGCACAAAGCAGGATGTACTCGGGACCGTTGACCTGAACGTGTTTTCTGAGCTTTGGGCCAATGGTAAAGCTGGGTCTCCTGAACTCTCTCTCTGTTCTGTTGCTTTGGAAAGCGAGTCGGCACCCGCTGACAGCAGCGTCTGGTCTGCATGCTGAAACCGCCTGGGGGACTGATGTCTGAGCCGTACCCAGAGATTGTTTTAATTGGCTTGGGGGCAGCCTGGGCATTGGGGTTTTTGCACTCAGTGCTGTTATGGCAACGGACGGCCGAGGTTGAGACTTGCTCACCCTTTTCCTGTGAGGTGCCTGGGTGCACCCGTGGGAGTTCCCGGCCATCCTCGGGCCTCTCTGCCCGTGCGTGGCCCTGGCCTCCTCACCCAGCTGGAGTCGCCATCACCCGAGGCACATCGCACCCCTCTTCTTATTTATCTTATAAGGGGGACCTTGCACCTCTTGGCGCTGCCCGTCCCATCCTCCTCCCCAACACCGACCTCTGCTACCCCACACGCCTGAGCTCTTTTTCCTCCGAGTTAATTTGTTCAGATCCCATGTACAAGTGAGGTCATAGAGTATTTATCTTCCTCGTCTGGTTTCACTTAGCTTAATTAGCTGGGGATCTGTAGGTCCAGGAAGTATTTCGTGAGAGGTGGAAGAAGTGCTTTCTCTGCTTGAGGAATTGGGGGTTCCTGGGTCCAGCAGTGTGCCAGCGCAGCACGACGGGGAGGCTTCGGGAAGATCTGGATCTAGAGGCCCCTCACCCCCCCAAAGGGGTGAGGCTGGAACTAACAGGGATTGCGTTCCACACCGTTCACCTTTTTAATCTCTAAGGATACCCGTCGAGCATACTGAAAGGTTTTGGTGCGGTTGGACGGGAGAGCAAGGGAGAGAAGAGATTGAGGGAGGGAGAGAGAAAGAAAGAGCCAGGCTATGTTTCTGACCAGCAGGAACTTTTATTGTGCTCCCAGGCGAGGTTCTCCGACCCCCAGAGTGGGGGTCGGGAAGTCGCACCCAGGCTGCAGGTGGCGGGGGTGGGAGGGGTGGGGAGGGGCTTATAGGTGGGTACTTTGGAGTGGAGAATTTTGAAGTTTCTCCTGGCGGGAGGGTTGTGGCGGGAAGTTGTCCATTGGTGGGGATCCATGTTGAAGCCCCCAGGTTGCATTCAGGTTGCCGGGCCGTATTCCACCGGGACTGAGCTACGGGAGCTGACTTGCTGTCGCCATCTCATCTTGGTGACTGCTGGCTTCTCGGAACTGCTGCCCTGGGGCCTGGGTGAGGGGTTAGGTGAGGGGCGAGGGGCCTGTGTGACCTTTCATATACCATCTTGAGATCACCGACAGTCAACTGGGGTTCGGAGGGCTTTACCTACAGTGTCTGTCACCCTGGAATCTAGCCTGTGTGAATCCTTCCCCCGTTTCCTTACTCAGTGATCACACGAGCGCTCAGGATCCTTTTGATGGAGCGCTAGATGCTCAGAGAAGCGAGACCATGTGACTAAGGCCACACACCTCTTGGGGAGATTGTCAGCAGGAAAAATGAGGGGTACCCCGGGACCCCCAAACCTTGTACTCTCTAAAGAGTTTCTGCCATCTGCCGTGTAAAGACAAAACATACTCTTGGTGTACAAGACCTTCAGTGGGAAAGACGTTAATAGAAGTAGCGTGCAGTAGGGAGAAGAGAAGACAGAACTTAGTTTGTAGGACACCCAGAGTGACCCGTCCCCTCGTGGGTAAATGCCCAGCCAAACAGGCCCGAAAGCCCGCCCCAGCCTAAGGCCCCTTCTGCTGGGCCCACAGGAACTTGGCAGAGGAGCCAGGCAAGTCTGGAAGGAAAAGAGCAAAATCAAAGTCCGAGTGAAGGTGAAGGCTGCCGACATCAGCCTCCCACGGTCTCTCGCCCACCTCTCCAGTGTCTCCTTCCACGTCCCCCTAACCCTGGTGCACACCCAGGGCCGGGGAGCAAGCGCCTTCTTTCCATGACCCCTGCTCACGCGCCTCCTCCCTCTCCTCTCTCCAGTGCTCGTTCCCACGGCCTCTGAGCTCCCCCTCCCGCTCAGCAGCACCAGCCCCTGGTGGGTCAGGGACCGCGTCTCCGCCCCTTTGCGTAAGCCACAAAATGAATGTAGATTTGAGTTGAGACCTTAGATCCTGTTGAAGAATAATCCCAAACTCCAGCTTCCCAGCCCTCTCTAACCTTGATCTCCAGGATTTAAGTAAACATTAAAAAAAAAAAAGCTGTTCAGCTGAATGCCAGGAGCCTGCAATGCCGGTTTGCAGGGTCGGTTTGCAAATTCCCCTTGTCGACTCCGATCGCAGGAGAGATTCTAATCCTCATTTGAGGACACGTTCAAAGTTGTGTTAGTAAAAATTACTCTATGTAATGAACTCTTCGATCAGTTCTTATTGAAATGAGCTGGAATTAGATTTCTGCTCTTCCCACACGTAACTCTTTCAATTTCAACAGTGGATTTCCCGAGTCAGCTGCTCCCTGTCTCTTCCCCGGCACGGCACGCGGCTGCAGCTTCTGTCAGAGCTGGCCCTTTGCTCAGGAAAGCAAACCCCCTGGGGTGCATTTTTTAATTTAGTGGGGCTGTTTGACAGAGGCTTTCCCTTTTGTTCAGGGGAGACTGCCATTTTAACATTGAGATTCATTTGTTTCCGAAAGCTCCTGGTCACCGCATGCATATCAATGCAGAGGTGCGAGTGTGGCAGTGCAGCTCGCTAGGCAAGCCGCTCACCTCTCAGGCTCCTGTCTCCTGCTTTGAAATGGAAGGGTTGTGTGGGTGCCGCTTGCCTGACATCCTGCAGCTGTGACCAGGGGCTCAGAAAACAGGTCGGGGCAGCCTTCCATCGGGGCGGTCCTGAGGGGACCTGCCTTCCTCGGCTGCCTTCAAGCTCCAGCTGGCGCCAGTCAGCCATCTGGCCGGCCTTGTGAGCAGCAATTCGAGTAGACGCTGTCCCCGTCCTGATGAAAAGGGGTGCTCCCTGGCACCTTTCTCTGCTCCCCGCCTGGAACTTGGGGCATAGAGGTGGGCAGCCATCTTGGGACAGTGAGGCGCCCTGTGTCCCCAGGAGGGCAGAGTGGGGAGAGCCGAGGTGCCTGGGTCCCCAGGGCCTGTGGAGCTGTTCTGGACCCTTGCCTGGCCTCTCCCTGGGGGAGGAAGGTCGCCCCCTGTTGGTTGGCTGTGCAGGTACACGTAGGTTTTCTGTTCGGTGCAGCTGATACTTTTTAATCTATTTTTAATTTTAATTTTATATACGTTTTACATTATTTTTCATTTTTTGTACAGTGTATATTTCTCATCCCTGTGAAATTCCCATCACTAGCCCCCCCATCCCCCTCTGCACCATCACCATAGTCCCTCGTGCTCTTCCCATTCATTTTGTTCCTTTCCCCTCCTCCCCACCTCGGGAATGTCTCAGATTTATAGTTGTCTGTTGAGCTTGACTTTTAATTTATTACAATTAATTTTCCCCCTTAGTCCCTTGTTTGTTTCCCCTACATCCCTCCTATCAGTCAAACCATTTGATATTTTTCTCTTTATTTCTGGTTTATTTCACTGAGCATGATCCCTTCTAGCTCCATCCATGTTGCTGCAAATTGCATGAATTTATCTTTTTTGATTGCTGCATAATATTCCATGGTGTATATATACCACATCTTCTTGATCCAGTCATCTATTTTTGGGCATTTGGATTGTTTCCGTAGCTTGCCTGTTGTGAAAAGTGCTGCGATAAACAGGTGTGCAGGTGTCTGTAGGGTCAGAGAAATCAGGTCTTTCCACCCTCCCGCCATTGGTGTAATGATGGACACCTGTGGTGCTGCGTGCATGCCTGGGTGGGCATGTGCAAGTGGGCGCACCTGGGTTTGGACACGGGCTTATACAGAGGTGGTGTCATGAGGACGCCAGTAATGATCAACGACCAACAAGTACCAATGTGAGCAGCAGAACCAACAAGCAGCAGCGGCGGCGGCGGCGGGAACAGGAGAAGACCAGCAAAGTAGCCGAGAGGGTGAGATGCGCCGGGCTGGGAGGCCTGCCAGCCTCCCGGCCTCCCGGCACCCCTGCCTGCCATGTGCCTGGCCACCTCTGACAATACAAAGCATAAAAGCTACCGAGGGCTCCAAGGCTCTTTCCTTTACCCCTTGTCTGCTAGAACCATCCTGAACTTGACCTGTGCCACCTTGCTGCCACTATAGTGTCCTTTTGAATAGTGTTGTTGTGTCCTTTGGGTAAATTCCTAGAAGTGGGATTGTTGGATCACACTGGAGCTCCATTTTTAGTAGTTTGAGGAACCTCCACACCACTTTCCATAGTGGTTGGACCAGTTTCATGCAGCTGCTCTTAACACACTCAGTCACATGAGGCCCAGGTCAGGTGGTGGAGACCCCTGTGGGATGTTACAGAGCGTGGGTTTTGTTCCGAGTGAAACAGGAACCCTCAGGGCTTTTACACCAGGCAGACAGGTCCCTGGATTGATCTGCGTTTTGGAAAAAAATCATC
Organism: Galemys pyrenaicus; assembly: GCA_019455555.1. Classification (NCBI taxonomy): domain Eukaryota; kingdom Metazoa; phylum Chordata; class Mammalia; order Eulipotyphla; family Talpidae; genus Galemys; species Galemys pyrenaicus. The sequence continues at coordinate 2,661,143 of JAGFMF010011768.1, forward strand.
TGGCTACTTGGTGAAGAGTGAAGTGTGAGCTGGGTCACGTGCATGAGGAGGATCAGAGAAGGAGGGTAAGTGGTCCAAACTAGCACAGCTACAGCGGAACAGAATTGGGATCCAAGGAGCATTTTCCTGACTCGGCAACACTGCCTTTGGCTGCTGTCTCTGATTGTAATCAAGGTCTTTGCCACCTCCTGATGCTGGAAGCGCCCAGAGCTTCTGTTTCTCCCCTTCATCTCTGGGGTCTCGTTCTCTACAACACCTCGTGATTTTTACAGTCATAAAAGAGAAGTCCATTCTGGGTCTGGAAAACTTTCCCGATCCATCTGGGTCAACTTAATTAAAGCTAATAAGAGAGATGTGTGTGTGAGAGTTTGTGTGAGCGTGTGTATATGAGTGCATGCTTGTGCATGGGCACACATGTTTGCGTGTGAGTTTGTTTGTGGGTGCAGGAGAAAATTTTCTGTTACAATTTGCTTACGATATCTTTCAAGTCTCCATTGACTAATACCCACCTGATACCAAAGAGCTAAGTGTTGGAAATAAAAATGATCTCAGCATCGTAGTCAGAGTGCTAATCAGCGCCACTCTGGTGCTGAATGCTAATGAGCTTGAAATAGGGCACCTCCCTTGGACATGGTGATGAATCTCATCCAGAGGTCTCTGTCTTAGGCGGTGCGGTGGCAAGTTTATTAGGCTGTGACAGAGAAGGTGGGGGCTCCAGCATCCTGTCCCCCACCAATTTCCTGGATGACCCTGGGCAGTCACTGATGGTCCTTAGCCCCCCTTCTTCAAAGTGGTGCTCTCTGTCTACAGTGAAGGTTTTTAATCTGTATTCCCCAGAGTCTTGGGGCCTCAGGGACTATTCCTGAGAAAGGGACCTGCCTCTTCAGGTTGGTGGGCCTGGGACTGAATGAAGACTTGATGACAGAGAAGTCGCTTCAGAGGCAGAGACCTGCGACCTTGCTCCCGAGACAGCACTGCTGTCTGGGTTCCATGCTTTGCTCCAGGGCTGGGTGGGGGAGGAGAATCAGACACTGTAAGTCACTGGGAAAAGCATCTGCTCTAATTAGACCCATCATGGCGAGCAGGTGGCCTCTCTCCAGTCCTCCCGGGGGGCTGGAAGCTAGGCATCTGCTTGCTTCCTGTGAACAAAGTCCCCTTCGCCCTCGTGGTTCCTTGGGCAAAGCTGACTCGGTGGGTCAAGGAGAGCTGGGCAGCTTCTGGGAAACAGAGCAAGCAATTGCTACAGTGGGCAGTGAGGGCTTTGGGAGAAGCACTCCAGGGCTTGGGGACTTAACCTGGGGGAGAGAACCCTGAGGTGTGGGGCAGATAGATGCGTTGGATGGGTGTAGCGGCAGGAAGGTGGGGCGGCACAAGAGGCAGGGTTCGGGATGGTTCTGGGCAGACGGGTCAAGGAAGGAGAGTCCTGGAGCCCTCGGTGACTTTTCATACTTTATTTAGTAAAGGTGGCCAGGTACATGGCAGGCATGGGTGCCGGGGGGGCCGGGAGGCTGGCAGGCCGCCCAGCCCCCGGCGCATCTCACCCTCTCAGCTGCAGCTCCTTCATCGGTCGATCCTCACAGTTCTCACAGTTCTCTGTCACAGTTCTGGCATCCTCATGACGCCGCCCATTTATGCCCGTGCCCCACACAAGTGCGCCCACTTGCGAATGCCCACCCTGGAATGCTCGCAGCACCGCAGGTGTCCATCATCAGTGGTGGGAGGATGGAAATACCTGATCAACCTTTACCCTACAATGGGCCTCTGAGGGAAACCAGCTGTTGAGAGATCTGTGGGTCTCCTTCACTTCCTTCGTAAGTTTAACTGGTCACTGAAACCTGACCCAATTTAGCCAATCCAGTCTATTTACTCACCCACTCAATCTTTCCATCCATTTGCCATCCATCTGCTATCCATCCATCCACCCATCCATCCATCATCCTCCATCTATCATCCGTCATCCACCCATCCATCCATCCTTCATCCACCCATCCATCCACCCATCCATCCATCCACCCATCCATCCATCCACCCATCTATCCATCCATCCATCCATTCTCCATCCATCCTCCATCCTCCATCCATCATCCATCATCCATCCATCCTTCATCCACCCATCCATCCATCCATTCCTCCATACAAGTGTCCATCCATCCCTCATCTAGCTCATCTATCCATTATTCACCCACCCTTTCCATCTATCCATCCATCTGTAATCCTCCATCCATCCAACTGGCCATTCATCCCTCATCCACCCATCCATCCATTATCTACCCACCATCCATCCTGCATCCATCAACCCATTTGTCCATCCATTCACCCATTTGTCCATTTAGCCATCCACCTATCCATTTCTCCATTCATACATTCACCTACCCATTGGTCTACCCTCCATGCATTTGACCCAACCACTTCCTCTTTCTCTCTCTCCCTTGTTCATTGGTTCTTTCAACGAGTCCATAAACATCTGCCGAGCACGGACTCTGCGCTTGGATGACTAGAGTACGATGGCCTCCTGGGGCTGCTCACGGTCCCATTGTGCACACAGAAAGGCCAGCAAGTCTGCGGAGTGGCTGTAACATGGGAGGACAAAGTGCTCGTAGCCTTTGGAAGAGGGAGGGGCAATTTTGGGAGGTGCCCATCGGCTGTGGAGCAGTGACACATGGACCGGCTCCTGAAAATGGGGTTTCAGTCTATCAGCCAGACAGGTGAGGCAAGGGCTTGTTTGTTTTGTGATGGTGGTGCCAGGTTGGTGCCGGCAGCATCACAGGACTCTCCTTCCCTCTTCTTCCAAACCTCAGAAACAAAGACAAAACAATGTAGAGCTTTAACTCAATAATTTCTAGGCTGATAAAATTCAGGTTTAATCCAACAATTGATGATTCTTGTTCAAGTTCAAAGAAAAAATAGTTGAAGGAAAAATCACAGAGACTTAACAGGAAGTTACCTTAATCAAACCTCTGTGTGGGGGCTCCGACAGTGAGAACCCAAATACCACCTACTGGTTATTCATCTTTTTTTAAAAAGTTACTTATGCATACAAGAACTGGGGTACAGGCCAGCGGTGTGGGGGGTGAGCGGACTTACCAGAGGCAGAGTGGGGAGCAGAGTGGGGAGTAGATCTGCCTAGATCTACTGAAATACACTGCTGAGTGGAATAGCCGGGAGGCAGGAGAGGTCTGCTGTGCTCTGTGGGTCAGCTCCCTGGCTGGGGATTGAACTCGTGCTGCAGTGGCTGCGGATAGTGTTGTGACTTAACACGTTGCGCCACCAGGAAGGCCCTGGTGCTCATCCCACTGAGAGACCTGGTGTGTGGTGTGTGTGTGTGTGTCTGTTTCAAAGCTGACTTGGCTTCACACGCTCTGACTGTTCTCAGTGTGGGGCACTATCTGGCTGGCGGCTTGGTTTTGTGCTGGTTTTGTCAGAACTTGACACCGAGATGCACCCAACATTCATCGCCATCCATGTATCAAATATTCATTACCTCCCTCTCCTGGGCTGGGTGCTGGTGGCAGTTCGTTGGCAGTGAGACGGAGTCTTGCCCTCAGAAAGCGGACCTTCCAGTGCAAGGGTCAGTGCTCTGCAAAGGGGCAGATAACATCTTCTTGGCTTTGCAGGCCACATGCTGGCTCTCAGTTCTGCTGCCGAAATTCGAGAGCCTTCGTAGAAACCCACTGAGCATGCGCGGCTCTGTGCCAGTGAGGCCTTATTTACCAACTCAGGACTGGACCCCAGCCGTAGGGAGCACTGAGTGAGGGCAAACCCGGAGTTCTGTGGGGCACGGAGTAGTGGCCCAGTCCAGGCTTGGGCAGTGGGGAGGCTGCCTGGAGGTGATGTTGAGCTTGTGGAGCTGACGGAGTGACCTGGGCAGGGGGAAGAGGCTGGGGGCGCAAGGGATGGTCAGAGGCTAAGCAGAGAAAGCGGAAGGTGGGAGTTGGGGTGAGTTTGGGGGACTTGACAGGGGTGGGGAGAAGGGGTTGGCAAGTGAGCAAGGTAGCAGAGGACCATGTAGGATCAGGTCATGGTGCTCCACTGACAGGTTTGCAGTAGCTTGTTCTGTTTTGTTTTAAAAGATGCAACTGTCCCTTCTCAGCGCCAATGTGGGGGCTGCTGGCCCCGGGCCTCGGTGTCCCTCGGCCACTCAGGGGCTGGGTCTCCCTCTTCTTGTGATCTGTGGGGTCCCCAGGCAGCCTTTGGGCTGGTCCAAGAGGTTTTAGCTGTGGGATAGAAGCTGAAGTTTAAAGAGAAATAGGAACAAAACAAAGCAGGCATCGACGTGGAGCGGGGTAATGGTGGACGCTCGCTGGGCCCAGGCTCCATCCCCCAGGTGTTAAAAGCCATAGTGTGTGTGAATTTCAGTCTTTCAGCTGCTGAAATGTAATGCAAGTTAAGACTCTGCAAAGCTCTTCTCTTAGCTCTCCTCCACTCCCCTCCCTTCTCCCTACGCTGACCTTGTAAGCCAGGATTAGGGAATGTTTTTTGCTTTCTGGAACCTTTGGAAAAAAATTGCAGAGCTTTCTGTTAACGACAGTGACCTCAAGGAAAAACAAACCTTGGTTCGACTCTGACATTTGTACTCTCTAACAAGTTTTTCTGCTCTTTAAAATGATGGTAATGTTTATATCACCTTTATTGGTTAGTGAGCTAGTCCACATCCAATGCTTATCAGCCAGTACTGTGCCTGCTACAAGCATCATTGGCTTTAAACTTCAGTATGTGGTAGACGGATAGGCACTTATCAGATGTTTGTTGAATGACTATGTGACTGTCTATTGGTGTGCAAAGCATAGACAGATAGTGTAACTGTCAGCTCGAGTTTGCTAGTTGCAGGCTGCTTATGGGATCGTTCTCCTCGGATATATAATCAAGTCATTCCCTGAAGTCCTCATTCTCTTTTCCCCAATTCTGTGGATTCTCTGTTATAAAAGTCCCGCAAATCAATGTTCTCTCACTCTTGCTGCTGTGACCTTGGCTCCCCATGCCTTGCCCGCACCCTGCCAGCAGCGCTATTTTCCTGCCTCCCATTTCTTCACCTCCCCCACCCCATGCCTCAAATGTGGACAGACTTCTTGTCCTAAAAGATAAAAATGGCCTCTGTGTTCTGGTAATAAACAATGCTGCTGATGCTCTGATGTCTTAAATTATAGTGTGACTTTCCAGTCCGTCCCCAGCCTACTGGGAATGTGTGCAGCTCTGCGGCCCCCGACTGGGGGTGATTTTAAGACTCTTGGCTGTGTCTGGAGACGTCTTTGGTTGTCGCCGCTGGGGGCATGAGTGCCCTTGGTGCCCCAGGTGGCACAGGGCAGTCCCCCACAGCGAACTGTGTGCCCCAAATATCAGCAGTGCTGAGGCTGAGGCTGAGAAAGCCTGCCCTCGCCCCTCCCCCACCCTGGGCACCCCGGCTGAGTATGCCCCCCGCTTGGCGTCTTTCCCTCCGTTTCTCTAGATCTTTCTCTCTCTGCCCTGACATCCTTGTATTCGCCCTCAGGGCCCACTTCGTGTGCCTCTGCTTCCAGAGACACTTACAGGCTCCTCTCGGCGGCAAAGGGTTGCTTCCTTTGGGGCTCAGAGACCCCGTGGCATCACAGCGCTGAGAAAGAATCCTAGCGCTGCGTCACCCCCACGCCCTCTGCTTCTGCAGTGCAGAGACCGGGTCTGCTTTGTCCCTTTGGCCTGACAGAATAAGTACCTTTTGAATGACCGTGACAACGGCTGGAATCCACACGCTCGCAAGGCGCCACTCGCAGGCTCTGTGTTCGTCGAGATACAGGCCCTGGGCCACATGCAAATGCGCGGACATTGCCACCCATCCTCAACTCACCCGCCTTCCAGGGAAATTTTATTCAGATAGCCTTCCAACTTTGCTGAAACTCAGATGATTTGTGGCTGTGGTTCCGTTTCAATTTCATCTCTCCAGCATTTTCACACTCAGTCACGTTTGCCGTTGTGCAGTAAATCCACAGACGCGACCTGAACAGTGTCTTTCTGCTCCCCCCGTGACATCTCCCAGCACCACCCCAGACCCAGGTCTTCTTCTGTGGGAAAGGCAGCGAAGGCGCCCCCGAGCCAACGCCTCATTCATGCCCCAGCCACAGCTCTGTTCGCTGGAACTGCACCGTCCCTCCTCGAGGGAGACACCAGGGTTCTGGGAACTCGGGGATCCCCATCTGTCTTCCTACCGGGGTCCCTGGTCCACACCAGGCGCTCGGCAGAAGCCTGTTGGATGTCAGCACACATGGCATCTGTTCTGAAGTGTTGCCCGCCCACGGCTGTTGAGAATCACAAGGAGAAGGTGTGGCGAGAACACGGACTTGAGCCCACGGACTTGGGGTCCGGTCCCCACGGTCCCCTCTTTCTATCATCCCAGTGCCCTTGGGCATGTTGACCCTGTGAGTCTCAGTGCCTCATTTTTCTGATGGGGCCAAGCGCACATCCAGCTCCCGGGGATTCCCGTGGTGAGCACGCGCGTGGCACGTGGGCATGTTTAGGCTATGTCTGCTAGTAATGCCGGGCCGCCCGGTGAGGCTGCTCCGTGCCGCTGATCGGGTTTGGGGCTTGTTTCGGCAGCTGGCGTGGCCCTGGCCCAACTAGCCTCTCCTGCAGGGGTGCTTTTGCTTCTTGAGACTCTCCCATTCGGGTCCCACCTCCACGTGGGTCTGACCTCAGCCTGCTGACGGAAGCTCAAGCCAACTCCCGACAGGTATTTCCTTCCTTCCATGACACAAAGACCCTGGAAGTGGGAGGAGGCCGAGAAGGTAGAGAAACCGCTGACTCATCACCTGCAATGTACACAGAAGCCCAAGGCTCAGAGAGGTTCAGACAACTGGCTCAGGTCACACAGCGAATAGGAGGGGAAGTCCCCACTTGACCCCAGGTTCCTGACCCCCAAGCCCGGTTCCCCCCGCACCAAGAGGCAGGGCTGCACGTTGGGCTCTTGTGGCCAAAGCGCAGATGCTCCTGCAAAGACCCTAGGGCACCGCTTTCTGCAGCGGTAAATTCATTCCTGGTTCAGCCCCTTGAGGCCCAGAAGCCTCTGGTGAGAGTGGATGTGCGTTGGAAGCCTGTCTTCAGGGGTTCTCACAGCCAGGTCTTAGCAAAGTCACTCTGGTTCTGGGAGAGGAGAGAAGGGGGTGAGGGGGGAGGAGGGAGAGGGAGGGGAGAAGCAGGCAGGGGAAAGGGGAGGAGCTGCAAGGCCTCCTCAGACCGAGGCCTTTGGGGCGGGGCTGCCTCCCCACAGGAAAGCACCAGCTAGGACAGTGGCCCTGCCCGCGCCCCTGCGCTTGGCCCTACTGCTGCGTCCCCACCCTCACAGCCCTCTCTGGAGAGGTGCTCTGCCCCAGGGTGTGTTCTGCTGACTCCTGAGGCATCTCCAGAGGCACTTGGGAGAGACCCAGGCTGGGGGCCAGACTCCCGGATTCAAGTCTGGGCTCTGCTGCTCGAGGCTGGGGGACCACAGGCAAGTCGCAGAGCTCTGCGCTGCTCTTCCCACCGGTAGGAGGGGAGCACCCCCTCAGGCTGGGGGAGGACTGCGTGAGGCAACGAGGAGCCGTGCTCACAGTAGTGTTCGGCACGCAGTAGGTGCCCGGCAAACACCGCGCCATTAGCAAGCACAGGTGTCGGCTCCGCTTGGTTCGCCTCCCAGCTGTGCTGCTCGGGGCTGTGTCTGCTGAGTCGCCTGGCAGCTCGGAGCTAACACATCCCACCACCGAGCATGAGAAGGTCCTGCAGCCTCTGGCTGGCCCCTCGTGGGACAAACGGCTCTGGGCCTTTCCACGGTTGCGCATTTGCTGCCGCTCGGTGGGTTTGGGCTTCTTATATACAGGCAGGTGCAGGTCCGCCTAACAAGCGGGCGAAGGTGCCTGCCCAGTGCAGTTCCCGGGGCGGGGGTGGGGGCCTCCACCCTTGTCCTCACAGCACCGTTGGTGCCAAGGAATTTAATATTTTATTGCCAAGCAGAAAGAAGTGCTGAGCCTACTGGTAAAGGAGCAGGCATCTCATAAACTAAATATGACCGAGCCAAAGAAAGGAGAAGAGAAGAGTGGATCATCAAAGCCACCGTGCAAGGCAGATCGGAACTCCGGCTGGAAGTCTGGGGGCCGAGCTCACTGCCTGTCAGTCAGTCGTGAAAGAAAAGCGAAGTGGAAGATGGTGATGCAAGTGCCGCACGTGTGTGGTCGAAGATTGCATCGGAGCAATGAGGTTTAATTAAGGACTGCGTGCGCCGATTCTCGTTCCCTGCCCTCCCGGGACTGGCTGGTGTTCGCGCCTCTGCTATGTGCATGCGCGTGCACGAGGCCGTGTGGGGCCCCCACCGGGCGCCTCGCTTCCGTCATCACGTTAGGAATCGTACTGCGATTTTCCTGGCTAGTGTCCCCTTGGCTTCTGCTGGGCACCCCCAGGCTGGGGACCTGCTCGCCCGCCGCATTGAAGGTGAGGCCGAGTGCCCTAGTGTGTGTGCTCTTGAGGGAGCCTCCGATTACTGAATTACTTTCCACGGAAGGACACGCGATCCGCGGCTCAAAAACTCATTCATTCATTCACTCACTGGACAAAACTTTCACGAGCACCTGCTATGGGCTGGCCTCTGGGTGGGGTTCCCGGGAGACTGTTGCAACCTGGAGTTGTAAGTGTGGGCAATTACAACCCGAGAGAGAAGGCGGGGAGCACTGTAGGAGTCCCAAAGAAGAACCTAGCCTAGCTGGGGTGGTGGTGATCAAGGAGGGCTTCCTGGAGTAGGTGACACCCGAGCTATGATTCAGAAGATGGGTAGGAGGTGGGATAGGACAGAGGAAGGCATTTCAGATGGGATGGAGATTATGGATGAACAGCATAGGGTTCAAAGGATGCTGGGTATGAGTCCAGATGTAGGGTGTGTGTGTATGTGTGTGTGGGTAGGTGGTGGGGGGTGTTTGTTACTGGGGATGAACCAGGAAGGTTGAAGGGTCCCCGCTAGAGATGAGGCACTCCTGTGGCAGAGGTGGGGGCTCTCTCTTCTCAACTGGGTGCAGCACAGACTTCTGGGCACCTGCTTTTGGCTTTTTGTGTGACTCATTTTCTTGGCACATTTCTTTTCGGTGCCCCTCCTTCCCTCCCTGCCCGCCCCCTCCATTCTTTCCTCTCCCTCTTCCTTCCCTCTCACTGGCCAGTGGTAAGAACTTGGCTTTGCAGCCAGCAGACCTGGGCTAAGTCCCAGCCTCTGCACCTCGGGCAAGCTCCCTAACCTCATCAACCCTCAGCCTCCCAGCTTTAAAGTGAGACAGTAATAAAAGTGGCAAGTAGACACAGACTGTACAGGTGTCAGGCACTGTTCTAGGCACTTTACAGAAATTACTTATTGACTCAGCAGCCCTATAAAGCCAGTAGCATCATCACCCCCAATTTACAGAAGGGAAGACGGGGCTGAGCCTTCCCTTGCTAAGCGGCAGGCCCAGGGAACCTGTAGGGCATCCCTCCAGCGCTGACGAGGTATCGGAAGGTCTAGGCCAGAGTCCCCAGCACGCGGGCACGTGGCAGATGGAAATGACAAGCGCCGCGGTTCTAAGCGCGTGCGTGTTCTGGAGAAACAGCCGCTTATCAAGGGAGCGCGGTCCCCGGAGGTAGGCAGATTCCCTTCATCCACAGGCGCCACCGCAAGGCCTCATTCCAGCAGACTCATTAACTGCAGACAATAGGAGATGACAGATCAAGACTTTGATGAAGGAGCCTGGAGCAGCCATTGATTAGAAGCCAGACTTGCTTCTTTCTTCCTCAATGGACTGACTGACTTCTGAGGCCTCTTCTTTCTGTGTAATTAAAGAGCTAACTCAACTGTCAAGCTGGTTTCGCTCACCAGTCCCCAGCACGGGTGGGGGAGGACTGCCTGAGATTTCCTCCTGCCTTGTCCCATCTCTACAAACCCAGCAAAGCCTGGGTCTCCAACCTGCGGCCCTTGCCTCTCTGAAGCCACGTGCCACCTTCTCCTCCCACTGCTCAACTGAGGTCCTGCCGTTCAGCGCCAGCAGTTGCATGAGGAAAGAGGACAGGACACCATGCTGGAGGTGTGCTGTGGGGTCGTGGCCTGGAGAGGGACCGGTGGGGATGGAGGACGCTGCTGGGGGCAGAGAGGAGCCTGCTGTGCATTGGAGCCAGCAGACTCAGGCTTGGATGCAGGTGTGGGCATCTTCTTGCTGTGGGACTTGGGGCCATCGGGCTGACCCCTCTTAGTTACAGGCTTGTCACTTATCCCTGTGACTCAGAGTCCTCATTTGGGGGCTCACGAGCTCCTACATCCCAGCCTTGGTGTAAGGAAAAAATTAGGCCACCCCATCACAGATTGGGTGAATAGCCCCCTCCCTCAGGAAAGATTGTTACAGCATCAGACAACTCAAGTCCCATCAAAACATATTGACAGCAAGGACAACGGTGTCCTCAGGTGCTTTGTTCATCACCGTCGTGTGGTCTTCGGTCACGGCCACTATTTGGAAAGCCAGGTGCCTTTGTGCATGAGGCTTGCCGAAACTTCTGGATTTTCTTAAGGAACTGGGGATGGGGAGGGGAAATCTGTCTCTGCTTTCTGGACCGTTGTGGCTGAGAGCTGGAGTCAACTGTCACCTTTGGTGACAGACATATTTCTCTATCAGCTGTCTGTGATGGTTGCTTTTGTGTCATCCTGATTAGAACGTGTTACCCAGTTATTTAACCAAATACTAATCTAGGTGTTGCTGTGAAAGTATTTTATAGGGTGGTTAATTTCTACAATCAACTGACTTTGAGGCGATTACCCTTGACAATGTGGGTGGAGCTCATTCAATCAGCTAACGGTCTTACGAGTAAAAACTGAGATTTCCGAAGAAGAGGAAATTCTGCCTCAAGACTATAATATAGGATTCCTGCCTGGTTTCTAGCCTGTCCCAACAGATTTTGGACTTGCCAGCCCCTAAAGTTTCAAGAAACAATTCCTTGAAATCTCTCTTTCTGTATCCCATTCTCCTTTATCTGTTTATCTGTCTGTCTATCCACCCATCTACCCATCCACCCATCCATCTGTGCATCCATCCACCCATCCACCCATCCATCCATCCATCCATCCACCCACCCATCCATCTGTCCATCTGTCCACCCATCCATCCGTCCATCTGTCTACCCACCCATCCACTCACCCACCCACCCATCTACCCATCCACCACCATCGATCCTTCCTACTAGTACTTGTCTTAGTCTGATCGAGCCGTTAAGAAACAACAGACCTTTATTTCTCCCAGTCCTGCAGTCTGGGAAGTCCAAGACCAGAGTGCTGGCATCTAGATCTGCTGTCGGATGAGAGCCCACTCATGGTTCATGGGCTTTCTCTTCACTGTGTCCTCACATGCGGGAAGCAAGGGGTCGCGCTGGGGTCTCTTATAAAAGCATAAACCTTACTCAGGAAGACTCTCCCCGGTCACCCGCCCTCCAGAGTCCCTCTCCCACCGTCACTGTGGCAGCGGGTAGGTTTCAGTTTGGGGGCGACGTGCACACTGGGTCTGCCTCTCTGGTCTGACCTGAGACACCTGTGCACACCCGTGACCGCCCGCTGTCTCCGTGCGTGTGTGCTGAGCGTCCCGGGGACACGGGTTCCTCTAAGGCAGTGCGCAGGGACTGGCCTCCTCTCCGAAGGAGACACCCACACACCGCGAGCATCACGTGCGAGCTTAGGCGAAGAGCTCGGCTGCGAAGCTGCTGGGCCCCTGGGCTCGTGCACCCCGACTGCTGCCGAGCTCCAGACCTGCTCGCACTCGCCGCCATCAGACGAGGGGCCTCAGCCCAGCGGAGCCCAGCAGACTCTTCATTTCCGGCCTTTTCCTGCCTCCTGCTCCACTGGCCAGTGCCACCCGCCCAGAGAGCAGTGTGGGTCATCCTTGCATTTTCCTTCGGTCTCTTCTCCCACCTCTAAGCGGTCACCTCCATCTGTCATCAAAACATCCCCCGTGGGGCCGGTTTTAGGCCCCCGACGCCCGGCACCCTCACCCCGCGGCCTCCTCATGGGCGCCCGGCTCCAGCCCGGCCCCTCCTTCACTCGAGGCCAGAGCTGCGTGTAAAAGCGAGTGTTTTACTTACCCCGGCATGACAGAACCATAGCTGACACGTGACAGTGTGCCAGGCCAAGTCGCGGGGAGTGTTGAGCTGATGTGCTGCAAAGCGACCGCCATCGCGTGACCAACTCCTCTGCGCGGCGCGAGAAAGGGTCAGGGTTAGTATTTAAAACTCCCTTGCTGGGTTATGCTCCTCCTGATTCGAGGAGCCGTTCCTGGTCGCGCCTGCCCCTGGGCGCGCAGAGCCCGGCGTGGTTTCCAGCGCTCTGCCCGTGCACTCCCGGTCTCCTGCACACTCAGCCTGCCGTTCGCCAAGCCCGGCCGCCAGGCCCTGCGCTGGGTGCAGAGGTGTGCGGGAGACCGGGCTGCGCTCCCAGCAGCGTCTCCCAGCGGCGCTGAGCTGACACCACTACGCAGACGTGCGGCTCCTGTGTCGTCTGAGCTGCCGTCCCCTCAGACGTGGGAGTCTGCCTTCTCAGCCTTCAAACCCCTGTCAGATATCACCCTCCACGGAGGTTTCTCTCTTTGATGGTGCTTGTTCAGCGCCTTTTTTTTTTTAAAAAGGATTTATTTGTTTATGTGCACAAGAGCTGGGGTACAGGCCAGAGTCGTGGGAGATGAGAGGATTCACCAGAAACAGAGTGGGGAGCAGAACAAGCAGTTCAACCAAAATCCACTGCTGAGGGGAGCAGCGGGCGAGGCAGGAGAGGTCTGCTGCGCCATGTGGGTCCCCTCCCTGGCCAGGGATCGAACTTGTGATGCTATGCCTTGGATGCTTCACAGCGCAGCGCTCAACCTTCTGTGCCACCAGGGAGGCGCATGTGCTCATTCAGTTCTGCATGCCGCAGGGAAAAAATGAACTTTGGGGAAGACTGTGGGGTGGAAATTCTGGAGGAACAGAGTCAGGACCCCCAATCTGAGCAAAGGAACTTAAAGACGAGGCTCTTTAATTGCCAACGGCTTCCCGCATCTGTGTCTCTTGCTTGATCTTCCTGGTCTGGAGACTCATGGGCTGGAGTTCCCAGGGGAAGAGGCTTGATTGACAGCTCCAGAAAAACTACCTCTCATTGGGGAGGGAGAGTTCTCTAAAGGGAGCTGGAGAGGAGCTCCAAAGGAGGAGAGGAAATGAGGCATAAACATCTCCTGCTCCTTCTTGACCTCTGTGCTGCAGAATTAATTATTCTTTCTGCTGGTCTTGACCTTGTCCATTTAAAACATTAATATCTTACCAATAATTTCTCTGGCCATGTTAAATGATGGTTATTCATGTACATTGCTCCTGTGCTGGACTCTGTCTCTGTGCACTGGGTTCCGATCACCTTGCCCGGCACGTAGCCGGTGCTCAGAAATGTGTGTGGTATTGCATGAATGAGTCCTGAAACCGAAATTCAAAACCGGTGCTTTCTTTTTTTTTTTTTTTTTTTTTTTTTT
>JAGFMF010011768.1:2675131-2751636 GCA_019455555.1 Galemys pyrenaicus
ATACGGCCTTCCATAATGGTTGGATTAGCTTGCATTCCCACCAGCAGTGTACCAGGGTTCCTTTTTCTCCACATCCTCGCCAGCATTTGACATTGTTGGCAAAACCGGTGCTTTCAAGGTCTGCCTTTAAACACAGGCTTCTCTTAAGGGCAAAGGCTGGCTCTGACTTTGAGACTGCAGCTTTGTAATTCTCCTTTTTGGAGGCTATAAAGAGAATCGATGTGCTGAGTGGTTTTAATTGTCCTGGCCAGATACACGGCTTCTTGGAAGCGATGACTCCCAAGGACAGAGGAAGAAGCCAAGCCCCGTTCATACCATTTACCTGGGAGAACTAAGTAGAAAGGATCATTTTAGATAAAATATGTAATAATGATGCATAAAAAGTTAAAGAATAAAATTGCAGAGTAGACTGGGCTTCTGTTATGCTTGGACGAAAAGGAAAAAAGAGAGAGAACCCAACATGATGACTGTAACTGGATGGGACATGTGGCCTTGGACATCCTCGGTCTCCTTCGACAAGCACTGACACCCACTGCGTGCCAGGCACTGAGCCACGCACGCCCGTATCCGATCCCCGTAACCCTCCAGATCCCTGTGGTAGGTGGGGATCCCTTTTCCCATTTTACAACCAGGAGCAGCAGGGTCAGCATGTGCACGAGGCTGGCCCAAGTCCACGCACAGCAGCAGCAGCGGAGGCAGGATTCAAACCCCGGTCTCCCTGACATCAAAGCTGCTGCTTTGGTGCCCATTTGGACCGAGGGTGGGCACAGACGTAATTTCCCAACAGGGAGTCCAAAGCCTCATTTCACCCTTCATCCCGGCAGCAGCCCTGGGCTCTTAAACCCCTTCTTGTGACGGTCAGGACTGGCCCTAGGTCCAGGGAGGTCTAGAGCTGTCTTTCTTTTTTTTTTTTTTTAAAGATTTTATTTATTTATGCATATAAGATCTGGGGCACAGGCCAGAGTCCAGGGAGGTGAGAGGATTCACCAGAGACAGAGCCGGGAGCAGAACAGGCAGATGGACTGAAGCACACTGCTGAGGGGAGCAGCGGGCGAGGCAGGAGAGGTCTGCTGCGCCATGTGGGTCCCCTCCCTGGTCAGTGGCAGGGATCGAACTCCTGCTGCAGTGGCTGTGTTTTGCTTCATAGTGCGTTGCTTAACCCACTGCGCCACCAGGGAGGCCCCATATCTTTCTTTTTTTTTTTTTTTAAAGGTTTTATACTTATGCATATAAGAGCTGGGGTACAGGCCAGAGGTGCGGGGGGCAGGGGTGAGAGGATTCACCAGAGACAGAGTGGGGAGCAGTGCAGTCAGATTACCTGAAACACACTGCTGGGGGGGGGAGCAGTGGACAAAACGGGGAGGTCTGCTGCGCCATGTGGGTCAGCTCCCTGGCCGGGGACCGAACTCATGCTGCGGTGGTTGCACGTAACTTCATAGCGCTGTGCCTTAACCAGCTGCGCCACCAGGGAAGTCCCAGAGCTTCCTCCCTGAGGTCCAAGCACCAACGAGGAGATCCTTTCTGGGCAGCACATGCAGCTGAGGGGCTCTCGTGGGGCGGACAGGGCTGGGGTGTATGCTCGCAGCAGCAGGAGTCCCGCGGCCTGGACGGGGTTGATGGGGTGTCACGCAGGAAGCCCTGAGCTGCTGCGTCGCGGAACAGACCTCTCCGAGTCCTTGCGTGTGTCTGCGTGTTCGTGCGCGTTCGGGCGCTGCTGGTCCCGCGTCCGTCTGCAGCTGCGCAGCGTGACTGAGCGAGGAGGTGCGGGCGCCGCTGCCTCCCTGCAGACCTGTGGAGCGGGTTTCGGGGCGCGAAGCCTTCTCTCCCTGGGACTCTCGGTTTAGCGCTGCAATTTCATTTACCATCTGATGAAGTGGGTTTTGTTTATCTTCCACAAATCTCGCTCTGGCGGCCGGGGCTCTGCGGATGCCTGCCCTGGTTCCCAGCCCTGTGGGCCGCTGCTGCCGGGCCTGCCCGGGCTTCTGCTTTGCTGCTGGCGGGCGACGCTGCTTTGCGGCCGGAGAGGCGCCGGCCCTCCCACTGGTCTCGGGGCATCCCGCTCAGCCCCTGCTGGAGAGACGACCGTGGGTAGGTTTGGTCATTGACGCAGCTCGAAACGGGGCACGCAGAAGGGTGGGCTTTCAATGGAATGGAGCCATTTCCACCTCTGCTCCAGGGACTGACCAGATGAGTGAGCCCGGGCTGGGGCTTTTCACAAAAAGGACTTTTTTGTCTCTGCCGTGAAACATCTCATAACAGAGCGAATTGGGAGTCCTGATTACAAGGAGAAGCATAATATATTCCAAACACTGGTTGCTTAGTCAGTGCGTCTGCTGGCTGTTGCTGTGGAATACGCCATCTCAGGGCTCAGTGGCTGGGAAACGATGAGCATTTGTCTTTGCTCCCGGCTCTGCTGGGTGAGCTTGGGGGTGGCCGGTGCCGGGCATGTCCAGCGGGGTGCCCCAGGGGTCACTGCGGGGGCAGCACGCTGCTTCTTCTGGGGCCTGGCTTGCTGTTGATGGAGGCTCTTGGGTCCCTCCCACATCGTTCCGGAGCTCTCAGGGGCCAGGCCAGGCTCGTCTCAGGGCAGGGAGGGCCCAAGAGGCGGTGGAACCTGGAAGCCGCTTAAGGCCGGAGTGACTCGCGCCCGCGAGGCCTGCTGCCAGCTCAGGTTCCCGCACAGCTGGGCACAACACCGTGGCGGGGAACACACTCTGCCTTTTGCAGCCCCACTGCGGAGCCGTGGACGCTGCGAGGCCGTTCACAGGCCCTCACGCGGTGGTCGCTGCTGTCTGTGAGCGGCTTGGAGCAGGAGGCCTGGACGACGGACGTGTGGGACTCGGTGCAGCCACAGCACCTGGAGTCGGCGGCTCCAGCCGGCACAGATCTGCAGCAGGAGGAACTGCATTCTGGGGGAGAGTTTAATCAGAGATCATAGCCTGTACTCAGCCTTTAAAAATCTCCTGTGCGTCCCTCTCGCTAATTCTCGGTGTGGAGCTCCAGCCGTGGCTCCAGGAAAAGCCCACATTAGCTCTCCCCCTCGCTCTTCCTCTCCTCCGCTCGGCCCGAACCTGTCTTCTGTCGCCTTTCCCTTTGCCTGGTCTCCATCCTTCACCCGGTCATCACGTGGCCCTCCCGCTTCCTCAGTGTTCCCTCCACAGTGTCCTTTTGAGATGTGGTCCGTAGAACCCAGGACCAGCCCGGGAGAAAGCGGCTGTCCTCTAGTAGCGCCGAGGGAGGGAGGGGCGGAGAACAGGTTGCAAGAGCCTGTAACTAAATATATGTGGGTTCTCTCAGACACGCAGGTATTTATTTTTATTTCGGTTTGTAAAGATTTATGTGTACAAGAACTGGGGTCCAGGCCAGAGATGTGGGGGGTGAGAGGAGTCAGCAGAGACAGAGCGGGGAGCAGAACAGGCAGACGGACTGAAACACACTGCTGCGGGGAGCCCTGAGCCTGCGGATGAGGCTTCTGGGCAAAGCGGGTGGTTTGTCCTCCTCCCCCACCGCCGCCTCTAGCAACGGCCAGGCCCGCATCTAAGAGCACCCGCCCCTGCGGGCCCCACCCGTCACATCCAGACCGGAAAGGGGGCGAGGACCCCAGTTGCAGGCCCCCAGGCCCACATCCCTCGCGAGGTTTGTCTCCGGCCTGTGCGGTCCGCAGCCTCTGCTTAGTTCCTGGCGGGAGAGGCCGCAGGCCGCAGCAGGCACTGGCGTCCTGTCCTCGCCCCAGTAGCCGAGGGCAACTCGGGCCCCGGGGTAATGAAGCAAAGTAGGACTCCCGGCTGGTTTGCTTAGGGAAGCCCCTCTCATGCCCCCCAGGAGTGCCAGGGCCAGGCAGCCCCTCTCCGTGGTGATTTCTTCCCCAGACCCCTCCCATTACCCCGAGGGGAGAGCAGATACCAAGGGGTTTCTTCTGCCTTCCCCTTCCCCTCAAACAAGTTCCCCTTTCATTCATTCTGGATTCTTAAAATAGAACGCCCTTAGCAATTATTTCAGAACCTCATTCCAATCAAAGGCCGGTGAACAACAGGCCCTGAGACTCTGCTCGGGACTCAGCAGGCTCTCCAGCTCGTGGCAGAGAGAACAACGCTCTGAGTGCTGCCTTCACCTCGGGAAAGCACACTATGTCGACTCTGGTGGACACCCAGCCCCAGAGCTTGAGGCACCCCCAGACTGGTCACTGAGCTTGCCCAGCCCCCTGGAGGCTCCTGCAGGCTGGACCTCAGGGGGCCCAGCAGACACTCTGCCCCCGGGAAGGCCTGCAGGATTCAATAGCCCGAGCAGCTGATTTTCTATTTATCTTTATTTCTTTTCATGTTTCGATTTTTATTGAGGTACCACTGGTTTACACGCGTGTTAGTATTTTGTAAGCCCAGGGCCCCAATGCCGCTCTTAGTATCTCCCCAAAGCATGCAGAACACCAGTGCCAGAGGAAACGCTCTCTCCCGTGGTTATTGCTGCACTATTTCCAATAGCTGGTTAATGTTCTAGCTGTGACCGTCTTAACTCAGACATGTGAGGGAGCAACAGGACTGAACAAAGAATAATAATAATAATAAAAAAAAGGCGCAAGTGCTGCCGTTGCTCAGAACCGAATATTCTTATTATTTTTAGATTTATCTATTTATGCATATGAGAGCTGGGGTACAGTCCAGAGGTGCGGGGGTGAGAGGATTCACCAGAGACAGAGTGGGAAACAGAACAGGGGGATCCACTGAAACCCACTGCTGAAGGGAGCAGCGGGGAGGCAGGAGAGGTCTGCTGTGCCAGTTGGGTCAGCTCCCTGGCTGGAGATGGAACTCGCGCTGCAGTGGCTGACTGAATTGAATATTAAATGGTCCTCAGTGCCCGTGTTGCTGGAGGTTGATGCACATTTGTGATACACAACCGGAGTCAGATCAATATTCACCCAGAGAAACAAATTAGGAGCAAACAGCTTCTTACGTAGCCAAACACATCCCGCTCTCCACAGAGGCAGAAATGAAACATTTCCTCACTCTTCCTTGCATGCCCCAAAGAACAGCTAAGAACTCTCCAAGGTTAACTCCAGGATAAAGAGAACTTTGGCAATGCTGGTGCTGTGAGAATTTCCTTTAGATAAAGTTAATGAGACCCTTGAAGTACTTCTTGGTCATGATTAGGTCCATGCTGGGAAAATAATGGAAAAAATCTAGCAGAAATGTTTTATAAAACGAACAGGAAATAATATTGGGGAGAAAAAAATATCCCCTACCGATGAGAGTAATCTGATTTCTGGAGATAACCATTGTGTTGGGTAGATTTTTCATACTGGTAATTATTAGGATGGTTCACACTGACAGTGATGGGGAAGGGAACAGGGATCTGAGGCTGGGGGAGTCACAGGCCAGGAGCGTGGCTGTGGAGAAGCCCCCAGAGCCTCAGCTGACTTCCGGTCCCCTCCCTTGGTGTTGAGGGAACGCAGGTGCAGATCACCTTCCTCCTTCCAGGGCAGAGAGTCAGAATCCCCATTCCAGCTGGGTAGGGACCTGGAGGTTGGCAGCCCCGATGGTTGCCCAGCCTGCCTGCCCTTCAGAATCTTGGAAGTTTTAAAACATGAACTCCAGAGATCCCTTTGGACCCACGAATCCGTATCTTTGGGCTTAAGGCCCAGAAACCAGTACCTAAAACTTTTCATATGTCAGAATTGTTCCTAGCTGGTGCGCGTTTGTGTAGCTCACATCTACTGCATGTATGTTCGTTTAAGTAGACATTCAGGACGATTCTACAGCAGGAGCAGGTCAAGTGAGGAAACGGGGTGACTGTGAGCAAGGGGCTTCCTTAACGCCACGCAACACAGCCTAAGACTGGGGGGCGGGGGGCTTCCTTCTAGGCCAGACCACAGGTCACGAAGTAGTTCTAGAAACTTCTGGGAAGATTTTATACCGCTCCCCACAAAATCTAAACATGATAGCCCAGAAACCCCCATATGCAGAGGGGGGACCGGCCTTCCAGCTGCGGTCTCCATGCAACCCGACAAGGCGGCGTCAGGGATGCTTTGGCCTGTAGCGTGTGTGGGCTCTTGTCTGGGCGGCAGGTGCTTCACCGTCCCCTGAACTTCATTCATCTCGACGTCCAAGGGCTGGACATTATTCCCGTATTACAAACTGTGGCTCAGGGAGGTGAAGAAACTCAACCAAGACTCCACAAGTAGCAGGGCCAAGCTGGGCCTTTCTGGCATCCAGGCCTGGTGCTTTCCTGGGACAGAGCCCTCGGAGCTCCCCCAAGCATTCCCAAACGTCGCTGGGTCTCCGTGCCAGCACGCTCATCGCTCATCGGGCCACTGACGACTCTGAGCGGCTGCTCCGGGTGAGAGGAGACTGCGGGGATATTGCTTAACACTTTGTAGAACTTGGGAAAGTATGGAGGTGGGCTAGGCGAGAAGCCCCGGCGTGATCCCCAAGAGCTTCTGAGCGGAGACTGCCCTGAGCCGGCTGGTGGGCCTGGGGGTAAAGCTGCCTTCCATGTTCCTGGCACTTTCCTGGAGGTCAAGTTCAGGCATTTGTAAGCAGCTGATAAAAGACATGTGTGCACGGCCATGTGGGAAATCTATGAATATTATCCAATAACGATGTGGAGCATAATTAGGGTTGAGCTATTAAGCACTAATTAATTAAGCCATCAGATTTTAATCAAGGAATTGATTGTTCCTGTGCGGAGCTAGCGCAGCTCTGCTCTGGGCAAAGCTCCGGACCCTGATTTGCTAAGGGCAGGTGAAAGCCCAGGCTTCTGCTCAGAGAGCGGCGTCAGGTCCCTGCCCCCCCGGGGAGCTGCAGACCCAGCAACTTTCCAGTTCTTCCAAAAAGTGGACCCGAAATGGGACTTGAAGTCAGTTCCTTGGTGGTTATTATTCAGATTCAAAAAGTATTGCCTTTTCCAAATTGCTTATTTATTATTTATTTTATTGAAGTATCATTGGTTTACTGCGTTCCATGAGATTTAGGGGTGCAGGTTCACTCCTGTTCAGTGGAGTTTCCTTCCCACACCTGCCATCTAAGCACCCAGAATCCCGCACCCTGGTCACCTGGGCCCGACTCCCTTTCCTGTCTGCAAGCACGCTCTGCAGCCTGGCTATTCAGTTACATTCTAGGACCTGTTTGGTTTCTCGCTGTCAGTCCCTTTGCTTCTTTACCCTCCACCTGTGCCGTCTCGTCTTTCTCCTTCGGGCTCGCTCTGCTCAGCAGCCCCCCTCCAGTTCCATCCGTGGCCATGAAGGCAAGAGTTCCATTTTTGACGCATTACTTGAGTCCCCACTCTCTGCTTGGAGACGTGCTATCTCACTTGATCCTCAAACCCGAGGTACAGGAGAGGAAACTGAGGCCCGGTGAGGGGCTGGGACCCACTCAAGATCCTGCAAAGCCCCTGGCTCCTGCGGGTGGGAGCTGGTTCCAGGGTGCCAAGTGCAGCTTCTGGGGCTGAGGCTACACTTGGACCACACTGCCTCTACCTCCAGGCTCGCCTCCTGGACGGCTAACTGGTTATGAGACCTTGATCATTATCTTCATTCCTCTGAGCCTCTGCTTTCTCATCCACTAAATGGGGACAAGCCCACCCACCTTGCAGAGGCTTAAGTGACACCTTAGCTACTTTGTCGCAGCCCCTCCCCATCTGCCAGGCAGCCTGGTAACTTCTTCATGAGCTTAACCCTTGCGGCCACCCGCAGTGATGAACCAGCCCCGTCCAGCGTGGGCGGTGGCGACTGCCATCACCATCCAGCATGGGAAATGCGGCTTCCGGGGTCTCCGGACAAAGAAAGGTGGGGTTCTGCTGAATTTGGCGGCAGCAGCTGTGAGCAAGGTGGGAGAAGGGAAGTGGGGAGTGAGAAGGAACGGAAGCCCTGGAACTCTTTATTAGGATGATCATGCTAATTGCCTCTTCTCCAGCCCCCTGCCTGGAGTCCCTGCCCCAACCTGACCCTGTTCCCCTGGAGCCACCTGGGGTGACAGGGCTGACGTCCTGGGGGGATGTTTACAGAACTGTCAGGTCTGGAGTCAGTGGGAACATTTAAGGACAAGTGTGTTCATTTGATACTGTTTCTTTTATGGAGCAGTAGAGTGCAGGCTTTGCACATCCCAGGATTCCTAATTGAATCGAATAAGTGTGGCCAATGCGAGCTCTGGGAATCCTTGGAGTCCCACGGCTCTTTGCGGGGTCAGGCTGCCATGCCTGTTCCCTCCTAGGTCCGGCTGGGGCCGGGCTGGTGACCACTGGCTGGGGACCGCAGGGAGTCTCTGCTCTGGGAGTGTTGTCTGCAACTTTCCTTCTGGGTCTTCTCCTCAGGGAAACTCTTCAAAGACGAAGGGAAACCAAACTACCTCTGGGTCTGGGAAGGTGCTGCCTCCCCACCTCATCTGGGCAGCTACAAAGGTCCTCCACGCTCAATATAGGAAGAAATAGGTTGATGGCCCAGGTGTGCTTTTCTGAGATTTTGAGTGAGGGGGCCGGGGAGGCCTTGGGGGCCCACCTTGTCCTGGCTCTGTGAGCTCGACCATGTGACTAGACTGGTCTGAGACTCATTCTGTGGACTGGAGAGTTTTGCTTCAGGCTTGTTAGTTCGTGGCCTCAAAAGTGGTGTTCAAGTTCCAAGCCCTGGTGCCTGTGAACGTGACCTTATTTGGACACAGAGTCCTTGCATGTAGAATCAGTTGAGATGAAGCTGGCCTGGAGGAGGGTAGGCCAAGGACCAGAGGTCACATGACGGGGAGGCAGTGATGGGAGGTCCGGCTGTGGCCCAGGTCAAAGAATGGGGGAGGGAAGGGGCAGGAGGGGATGTCCCCTAGAGGGTCAGAGGGCCCAGCCCTCATAACACCCGAGTCTGATTTCTGGTCTCCAGGTCTGGGGAGAATGAACTTCTGTGGTTTTCAGCCCTCCCCTCACTCCCACCCCCACTGGGGTGCTTTGCTATGGCAACCCCAGGGGTAACACAGGTGGATGCTTTGGGAGTTAAAGACCTTTGTCCTTGCCTGGCAAGAGCAGCAATCAGGAGCCAGATGCTCCCTCTTCCTTAGGACCCCAGAGCTGTTGGGGCCTGAAATGTCAAGGCAGAGGGGCCAGCGGTGCAGATTTGAGTGACACCTGTTTGTACGCTCCTTCCCTCCCTTGCCCCGCTCTCCCTTTCTTAATTCATTAACTTTTAATTGTGTTATTGTTATATTATTATTTAAATTGGTTGTATTATATCCTTTATTTTTTAAAGATTTAGTTATTTATGCATACAAGAACTGGGTACAGGTCAGAGGCACGGCGTGGCGGGGTAGAGGATTCAGCAGAGACAGAGCGGGGAGCAGAACAGCAGATCGACTGAAGCGCACTGCTGAGGGGGCAGCGGGGAGACAGGAGAGGTCTGCTGCGCCCTGTGGGTCCACTTCCTGGTGGGGATCGAACTTGTGCTGCAGTGGCTGGTGATAGCTTCACAGTGATGCACCTTAACTCCTGTGCCACCAGGGAGGCCCTAATTGTATTGCTTTTTTTTTTATTGAGGTTACTGTGTATCATGTAGGTGTGTGGTTTATTTTCGGGGTCTATGTCACCCCATACCAAAGCCTCCATCTTCTTCCCCCAGAGTCTGCTGGGCCCCTCTCCTCTGTGCTCTACTATGATAGCAGCGATCGTGCTGCACTGTATAAATGTGTCGCACCCACACCGCGTCCAGCTTAAATGTACACGCTGTTATGTATCACCTGTTTCTCAAACAGATACATTAATTTAAAAGAAAACATAAGGGCCCTCTGAAACTGTGATGGGCTGAGACAAAAACAAGACCACTTTGCAGTCACATCTAAACAGACAGAACACTGGGGCCTGAGGCACTGTCCAGCCCACAGAAAGTATCAGACTGACCGTTTGTCAGTCTCAGCGTTAGCCGCCCTGCATCCTTCCCCTTCTACTTCACACTCTGCCTGGCTTAGTACCGCTGCCCCCTCGCCCCTGTGACTCAGATCCATGGAAGCTGCTGTCCCCGGGGTGAATTCCACACCCACATGCCATCCTTTGCTCCTCTCCCCAGCCTCATCTGTCACCAGGAATAGTATCTGGTGCATGTGCAACAGGCAGTGATGGCCAGTAACACATCTACCCTGGTCCAGGCACCAGCTAAACATTTACACTCATTCTCTTTATTTAAAGTAGCAGGAATACCTGAAAACAAACATAACCAGACATGTATCTTTCTGTCTCTGAGCTCAGAAGTCCTTCATGCTCCCTTTCTTGAGCTAACAAACTCCTACTCATCCCTCAAAACCCAGTTCAAGCAAATCCTCTTCTGTCAGATGGTGAGGAGCTTGGGTCCTGAAGCCTGTTGCTTAGACTCGCATCTCTTCTGCCTCTTGCTGTGTGTTCTTGGGCAGGTTGCTTCACTTCTCTGGGCATCTGTTTCCTTTCTAAAGAATGGGGTGATGGTAGAGTATTTGCCTCATCATGATGATGTAAGGAGTAAGTGAGATACTAAATGTGTTAAGTCCTTGGAGGGCAGGTGGCACTATGAGCTGCCTAAGAAGTATTAACTAATATTATATTCAGCTTTCTCTGACCTCGTCCCTATCCCAACTCTAGATCCTGGGTCTCAAAGAGCATTCTTGGGTTTAGTAGTAAGTTTTCTGAAGTGTTTGTGGAATGAAAGAGTGTGACACAAAGGGGACATCCGGTAGCCACATTTCGTAGGAGTGGCTGCTAAAATCTTAGCAAAAACCCCAACTTTGCTAATCCCTGAACAAAGGTTGACTTGCCACTGAGGAAATCCTGCTGGAGCTGGTTAGAGATTTGCACAGCCCGCCCTTGGGAGCCCCCATGAGCCAGCTGCAGTGCCGGGGAGCCTCTCAGCCTCCGGCTGTTAGTCAGTGATGCCCGTGGCATGGTGGCTGTCGAGGAAGATGCCGAGCCTGTGTCGAGGTGCAGGGAAGAGGGACTTCACTGACCGGGGCTGCCGGCACAGAGGGGAGGAAACTGGCATCTACATCCGGGAGCTTGCTAGGGCTGGGCTGTGAGGCTGTGGCCAGAGAAGCTCCCGGGTCTGGGACTCAGGGGTGCCCTGCTGATGGCGCCCACTGCACTGGTCTGTCCTTCTCGCCCTGTCCCTTGCTGGACACACAGACAATTCATTTGTGCCAAGACTTGATACATGCTGCAGAAGCTCAGGGCAGCTCGGGACGGAGCGAAGGGAAGAGTTTGGGCTTCAGAGTCAAGCTGGCCTGGGCCGTAGCTGCGTGACCTTGCGGAGACCGCGTATGCTCTCTGGCCCTGAGGCCCCTCTCTGGAGGGAGTGGACATCCCGGGAGGGCTCACTACAGGCAGGGAAATGGAGTGTGAAGTTCATCGCCGGTGCTGCGTAAGGGCGGTGTCGGGGACTCAGTTTGAAGCTGCAAAGTACCGCGTAAGCCCCAGCCAGGTCAGCAGCCTCACCCCAAAACTCCCGTCACTGACTTCCAAGCTGCAGTCAAAGTCAAAGTCACTCACAAGACTTCTCGCTACACTTAAAACGCTCCCTGCGTTTTCTTTCCCTCTTGCAAATAGAAAAAGAATGAAATGGGGAAAAGGCTCCCTGTTTTCTGCTGACAGACACCCACGAATAGCCCACCCCAGGCACCGTCCGCAGCGGGAGGACAAGGCAGGCTTGTTTTGCCACACTCTGGGTTCATTATAATCCCTGGAAGAGGCAGGTTCCCGGGAAAATGCTGACACAGCCCATCTCCACGTTGCTGTGATACATACAAATGCGCGACATCAATCAGACCCTGAAAGAGGGAAGCTGAGTTGTTTTTTTTTTTAAAGATTTATTTATGCACACAAGAGCTGGGGTACAGCCAGAGGGCGGGAGGAGAGAGGATTCACCTGAGACACGGCAGCACAGGCAGATCTGCTGGAACACACTGCTGAGGGAAGCAGCCGGGAGGCAGGAGAGGTCTGCTGCACCCTGTGGGTCCTCTCCCTGGCCGGCTGGGATCGATCTGCTGCAGTGGCTTCAGTGTGGCGCTCAACTGGCTGCACCACCAGGGAGGCCCCGGAAGAGATTTTTAAAAAATATTTATTTATTTATGCACACAAGCACTGGGGTACAGTCCAGAGGTGTGGGAGGTGAGAGGAGTCAGCAGAGACAGAGCGGGAGCAGAACAGGCAGATCAACGGAAGTACACTGCTGAGGGGGCAGCAGGAGAGGTCTGCGCGCCATGTGGGTCCCCTCCCTGGCCGGCGGCAGGGATCGAACTCGTGCTGCAGTGGCTGCGGTCTGCTTCATAGTGCGTTGCTCAACCCACTGCGCCACCAGGGAAGAGTTTTTAACGAGCACGTCCACTCAGCACCACCCCGTTTGTTTCAGAGCCGGCTCTGACACATCCTGGTGGTCCCCCGCAGCTTGGCTTCCTCCACTCGGAAGAGGTGAGCGAGCCTCGAGCTCAAGTCCGGAGCCAGCTCCTCCGTGACGTGCAAGGCCGGGAGGAGGCGCTGTGGGGCCGTGCGGTCCCGGGGCGTCCCTTGCTGTGCACCTTCAGACCAGTCGTTCACCTCCCTGGTGACATTGAGGCCCTTCTTGGCCGGTTGCCTCTCCACACCTTCCCTGCAGCTACATCTCAGGGGGCCGGGGTGGGTGCTCGTTACAGAGCAGGCTGAGTGGGCCTTGGTGGTGCCGAGGCTCTGCATTTTTTTATTCTATTTTTTCCCTTTAATTTACATATATTTGACATCAGTTGTCATCCCCATGGATTCCCCATCCCCATATCACCAGTGCACCATCACATCGGTCCCCCGAGCTCCCGTCTGCCCTCAACCCTCCCCCTCTTCCTCCCCACCAAGTGTCCCCAATTTGTCCTTGTCTTTTCATTTTTGGTTTTTGTGTCTTTATTGTTATTATTATTATTGTTGTTCTTATTCCTTTCCTTGATCCTTCTTTGGTTCCCTTATATTCCTCCTACGGGAGGAACCGTCTGGTATTTTTCTTTTGCCTTCTGACTTACTTCGCTGAGCATCATCCCTTCCAGTTCCATCCATGTTCCTATGAATGCATCTAGTTTTTCTTTTTTTGATTGCTGAGTAGTATTCCATCGTGTCTATGTACACAGCTTCCCGATCCACTCATCTGGTTTTGGGCATGTAGGTTGTTTCCAGGTCTTCCCTATTGTAAAGAGTGCTGCTGTAAACATAGGGGTGCAGGTGTTTTTGTGTCTTTTGGGTCTATTCCTAGGGTGGGATTGCTGGATCCTATGGAAGGTCCATTCTTAGTAGATTGAGGAACCGCCACACTGCATTTTCATCTAAGGGTGCTGGCGCTGCTGAGGTGCTTGGTCCCGGCCCCTCCCTGAGTAGCTGCGTCGAAGATGCATAAACGAGCTCTGGAAACAGCAAGCTCTGGCCCAGTGAAAGGTGTTTTGTTTGGGAGACGCAGGCAAGACGTGAGTTTGACTAGCTGCTCCGCGTCACGCCCCCCGAGGGCCTTGGCGGTGACGGGGCCAGACGCGCCCGCCAGCCAGCGGTGCCGGAGAGCGGGAGGCGTCGGTCCCGGGCAGCCCCGAGTTCGATTCTGGCTCTCCTTTTCCTTTGCTGTCTCACGGCTATGTGATTAAGGAGTCAGCTCTGCTGGCCTGGCCTCAGTTTCCCCATCTGACACCACCTCTATAGGGTGGCCGAGACGGTGGGCGGACGGTGGAGATGGGCGCCCGGCCCGGCGCTTGGCAGTGGTGCACGCGCCCGCACTGGGCAGCTGGGGGAGGCCGGGCCTTGGCCCTGTGTGAGCCGGCCCTCAGGTCTGGGCTAGGGGGGGATTGAACCCCGGGCAGCCTCAGCGCCCATGACCCCGCCCCGCCGGGGCTTGGAGAGTATCTCCCCCCGCCAGCAAAAAGGGCGGTTGAGTGAAGTTGAGTCGGTTGGAGGGTGCTGCGACTTGAGCACCCGCAGATGTTGGTGTACAGGAGAGCCGGCATCCAATCCCCTGTGGGTACCGGCACAACTGGACTACTCATGGACAGTGACTACTATCACACTGGGCCCGTGTTAGAGGCTTAACCGTCGGAGTCTCAGTTAACCTGCAGTTTGGGGGATGAGCTTATGCCGGGTGTTTCATGGATGAGGTAGCTTGAGGCAGAGCGGTTTCCTCCCTGCAAACCCACCTGCCTCCAGGGCCTGCTCACGATCTGGGGAAGCCCAACTCACATCTCTGAGATCTTAGGGCTCAGAGGGACGAGGGGTGACCAGAGGTAGGCCTTCCACATTACGTGTGGGCCAAGAGTGAAGGAGTAGTCCCTTGTCTGCCAGCTGGACATAGGTTTCTGCCCCGGGGAGAAGCCAGGACTTCTTGCTTCTGCTGGGAGAGCTTCTGCTGATGGGCCTGCATGATTTTACTCCTCACCGTCTTGCAGAGCTGACCTGGCGCCTGCAACCTCCCTCCTCACCGACAAAAGGTGCACAGCAGACCGGCTCCCTCCACCACCTTGCTTTCCGTGCAGCACAGGACCGAAGAAGCAAATCCAGCCAGGGAAACAGGAGGCCAGAGCTCAGGCCCCCATGCAGCATTTGCTGAAGTTAATTAAGCCAAAGGCTTTAGGAGGAAAGAGGCTTGAGATTTGGCGTTTAAAAATGAACATCAATCACGTTATTGATCCTTTCTTGTATTTTCTTTGTCTTTTGGGTCCCTGGGCTGTGCTTGCTGCGGGCTTCACATGCAATAAAAATCATGTTAATTAAAAGGCTACCTTTGATTGAGAAGAAAACCTGGCCTTGGAAAGGGTGGGGCCTGTTGCACGAGGCCAGAACTGGAACGTGCTGACTTTGGGCTCCCCCACCCCAAAAGGACCCGCTGAGAACAGGTGTGCAAGATGCCCATTCAATTGTTCCCTTTGGTCTGAACCCACGTTCTCATTACTTTGCGAGGCAGGCTCTGGGCGGCGGCCGGCTGGTGGGACAGCCCTCCACGCCTGGTCAGCACGGCCTGCCACGTGGTCTTGACCTCTCTGTGCCTAATCGATTAAGTTAGGACGACAGTATCTCACAGGCTGGATTGCGGGAGGGTCACGTGAGTCTACCAAGGGCTGCACAGCTCAACGTTTGCTGGGTTATTGCTAATATTCCTTGGGGGAGGGCTCGCAATAGTTCTAGAACAACTTGATAGCTTAGAACGGGCTGTTCTGCTGGAGGGTGTCGGTTACCTCTCAGCAATCAAATTATGAGACCTTCTTTCATGCTGGGCCACCAACCCCGGGGGAACTTCGGGCCTTCCGGTGTGTGAGCAGCAGGCCTACCTACCGGGGAGCAGGCCCCAAGGGCCGCCAGCTGCGTAGAAAGCTGCTGCACGTGTTTGCCCGCCAAGCACCTCCATTTTCCTGTGGCCTCATTGTAGCCAGAAGTGGAAAGTCTGCCTCCTGCTGTTCCAGTGTTAGGGTTCCTTGAGCTCTTTGCTTGTGGGGGCTGCGTGGTCTACTCTGCCAACCCAACCAGCTCGTCCTAACTTCTTCTTGCACGTGGCACGTCTGATCACACACAGAAGCCGCTCTAGAGAAGATGCGCAGAGGAGTTGGTGACCGGGAGGGGCAGACCTGAGTTTGCAGCCCGGCTCTCCCGCCCCATCTCTGCATTCTCAGCTGTGGTGTAACCTCCCAGGCCCATTTTCTCAGTGACTAAATAAGGCAGAATCGTCCTACCTCTCCCAGAGCACGTCGTGAAGAATAAGTGAAGCCCTGCCAGGTGACACTCCGCTCACGTCCCAGCTATCTGCTGTGATTATGTCTTTTTTTCCCTTTTAACAAGAAACCCTGTTTCCACTGTGACATTGCCCTTCTTGATAAAATCTGCCGAGATGCAACATGCGGATACCGCTAAAAGAACACCCCCAGGAAAGTGCCTTGCTCCCTTTGCTCCTGGAGTCAAAGAGAAGAGGGGCCCTCGCTCTGCTGTCTTCCTCGTCTGACCGGAGAGTCCACGGCTGATGCTTTCAGACGGGACAGCAGGTGTCAGCTGCATGAGAGCCCAGTAGGGGGTCCTGTCAAGCTCTGTGCTTGGCCCTTGGGTCTGACCTCCCCTGACCTGTGGCCTCCTCTCTGCCTGCCCCTGCTCACAGGCACACAGGTGACCGCAGGATGTGGGCTCACGGTCTTTGCCCATGAGTGGCCGCCCCCTGGAATGTCCCTCCCTGTCTCACTCATACATCCAAGCGTCTGTCTCTCCTGGCCTCCCCGAACACAGAGGGCATTGTTACATTCATCCTTGTTAAGAGGTCATCCTTCTTCCCCCTTCCTCATGGGGTAAGGCTGGGGTTGACCCCCCTCTCCCAGTCATAGGTCATCCAGTCCTGTGGTGGCAGGAAAGGGGAAAGGCAGAAAGAACAATGTGGGTAGCACATCCCAGCCAGGTCTTTTAAAGAGCCTCCCCTAAGGACCTTCTGCCCTATATCTGTTTGCATCTCATTGGTTGGAATGTGGTCATGTGATCACACCTGGTGAGGGAGTCTGGGAAATGTAGTCTTTTAGCTGAGTGTTGCATCTAGGTTCTGATACCAGTAAATAGGGAAAATTGAACAGGCACTTGCATCTCTTCTCTCCCTACAAGTTTCCTTTCCCCACCTAAGAGTCAGCCCGGGTGATGGTGAAGGCTGGGGAGATTATTTAATCTTTAATCTATTAATTCTTTTAATTTGGGAGCAAAACACCAAACTTTAGGGCTGATACACAACTTTCCTCTTGCAGTCCTCTTTGGAGGCTGGAATCCCATATGGGCTGGAGGAGAGCCCTGGAGAAGGGGTCTACCCGGAGCTTTGTCTTTGCTCTGTGTCACAATGGGTGCCCGGCAGCAGGGGCCAATGGAGGCCTCTTGGGTCCCTTCCCCCTCTGGCTCCAGCTACGTGTGTCTCTATTGTCCCTAAGCTTCTTACTGCTGTCTTTGCCTCCCGCTTATAAATGTTTAAAAATATTCGCTTGACGCATGGTGGGATTATAGACTCTCTCATTTCCGAAATGAAAAGCAGCTCATGCATTATTCAAGGAAAATATTGTATTATTGAACAAAGGATGGGTGCATTCATCCCTTATTATGCATTCTACCCTTTGCTACCTTATTAGTAGATATGTTCTGTGAGGATTTTACTGATGGCGTTTGTAAACAAAGGCAGAGATCAAACACCAGTGTATTTAGGTGGCAAGATTAAGAGATTATCTTAAAGGCATCAAACTGCACGCCCGGGAGGTCACCTATTCCACCCAGTGCTTCTACCTGCCAAGTGGAAGTTCAATTCTGGCTCAAATTCTTTCAGTGACGGGAAACCCACTACCCCAGTTTCACCTTTGTGGGATGTGTGAAGAGATCCTTTCTCCCTGTGTTTCCTACCATGGGGCAGTTCCATCCCCTTTCTTCACAGTCTTTATGTCATGTGAAGATACCATCGCCATAACAGAGTCATTTCTTTGAAGAGTTAAATGTTCCCTGTTTCTTCGGCCAACTGTAGCAAAACAGGACAGTCAAATTGCAGGACTGATCCAATATTTATTAAAGAGCCTCCTTCGTCTGTCCTTGCCATATTGATAAGCATGTTTCTGGCTTATACCACTTTGCAGATTTTGTAGAGCATTTAACTGGCAGGGCCTAAAATTCACGCACACTCTGCACCCCTGCAGCCCTGTCTCTCACCTCTTTCCTCCCCAGCCCTCTAGCCCTCCACGTACCCATTGCCTCCCTGCCGCAGGGCCTTTGTACATGCCATCTGTACTGCCTGCGATACTTTGCCAAGACCTTCCTATCTGCTTCCCGCCTGTCACCTTGCAGCTCTCAACTGAAATGACATCTACCTAGAGAAGCATTCTTGGGCTTCTGTTTAAACTTTTAGAACTCCCACTTCTCCTCTGTCCATCTCCATGCCATCACCCTGCTTTGTTTTCTGTAGCACTTTGCCTGAAGTCAGTCAGCTCAGCAAATCATTATCGATTACCTACAGTTGTCAGCAATTGTTTTAGAAACTTGGGCCACATTAGTGAGCAATGATTCTTGATTTTAGGAACTTATGCCTCACAGGAGCAAGAAAATATGCAATGTGTTCATGGGTGAGTTACCTGGGATGTTAGAAGGAGGTATGAGCCATGGAAAAACAAAGAGGGATTGAGCGTGAAGGTGGGTCAGGATGAGGATACCTGTTAATAGTGTTCCCAAAAGGTTATTTCAATGCTGGTCTCATATCCTGGAAAGAAGAGGAAATTATGAAGTCTCTGAACTGGAAAGGACCATTCAAGATGATTTAATGCAGATGTACCATCCCCCAAAGGGAACTTGGTATCTTTATGAAGACATGAAGAGGGAGAAGGCAATGCTTACTCACTCGGCAAATAGTCATTTGAGAGTTGAGCGAGGACAACCTCAATATATGAAGTAATTCTTTTTAATTTTCTCCCTATTTATTGTTTGCGACCCCCCAAATGTAAGACCTGAAAGGGCAGGGGCAGTGTCTGTCGCCCAGCAGGAGGACAACGGACATCAGCAGGCCCCCCCACTGGTGTCCTCACACTAGCGCAGACCCTGCCCTGCCTGGACACTCTCAGTAGAGGGGCCCTTCATCGCCTTGTCTAACTTGCGGACAGAGGTGGGATTTTTCCAGGAGTGAACTTGCTGCTCCACAGCGCTCTCTGAACCAATCCAGTTAAGGGCAAATCCTGCTCATCCTGATGGATCCTCTTAAACAGAACCAAATAAGCAGGAAGCTTTGAATAATTGGCTTTTGCTTCTCAGAGCCAATTGTTATCAGAACAAATGCTTCGTTCAGCCTCTTTTATTACACTTAACAAATTGTCTTTTGGGGCGAGGAGAAAGATGAATGCATTTGCTTCTAGGTGTTTTCAGAGCAAGAGCGATACTCTTCCTCCCGTCTTCAGACTTTAGGATGGACAAAGTGTCTGTGTACACGTCGTGTCTTGTGCTGTCCATGGGGCACTTGAGAGAGGCAGGAATCCAGGGGTGCATTCATTTCCAAGCAACTGAAAATGCAATTCGAATGGACCCCAAAAGAAAGGGAACTTACTGATTATAAAACCATGATACCCAGAGGAAGTACCAGTTTCGGGTGCCTTGTGATCAGTATCATGGTTTAATGTCTGTATTTTTTTCCCTAGTTATTTTGCAAGTCAGCTTCGTTCCCAAGCCGACTTCTTCTGTGACCGCTGTGTGGTTACTGCAGGCCATGCTTCCCGCATTCTCATTCACCTCCAGGTGCAGCAAGAATGCCACTGTTCCCACGGTCCAAGTGGGTGCCTGCTGGTTCCCTGCAGGTGCACCCGAACGGTCCCCTGTCCGCTCCTGACCCAGGGACTAGCAACCTGGCTGTCTCAGCTCAGTCCTCTCTCAGGGCGTGGAGTCAGTTTCCCCTAAAGCACACTGATGCTGTTCGGGGTGGGTGCATAGCTGTGGGTGGGCAGCCAACATCCGTTCGCTAGAGATCCACTTTAAGTCGGAAAAACTGACTTTGGTGTGGTTTATTAAAGGGCATCTAGCAACATGGTGGTGATGTGGGGTCTAGAACCCAGACTCTCATCTCTGTATTCAGAATTCTTTCCAAACATGTAATTCTCCTCCTATGCCAGTGCTGAGTTTGCGATCTTAGCGAGGCTGGGCAGATTCGGAGTAGGATAGCAGGAGTAAGGAGGGATCTCCTTGATGTCTTGCTGATACCAAAAATTCCACCTAATTACCTTCTGGGGAGTAACCTTCTGGTTACTTTTTCATCTACAAATATTCGCTGCGCTGGGGACTTTGACCTGGATCATTTGGAAATCTGTCTTTTAATTCAGAGTCTTTCAGTTGCAAGTCTAGTTACTCTAACTTGAAGTCTAGTTACTCTAACTTGAGCTAAAAAGGAGGGGGGGACTGTATTCTAAGGAAACAGGGTTCAGATCTCATTCCCTGTCCTACAAATGATAACGTCATCGCACATGACAGAATGTTCCAGAACAATGCACACATTGTTTATTGGCAATATTGATCGGCGCTTGGCCTCTGCAGGCTGTGCGGGAGCTCGTGTTTGTATTTCAGGGCGGAAGCTCTGTTACCGTCATTTTATCTGGCTTAAGGAACTTCAAATAAAATCCAACCCCATTTGCATGCATTTCCAGTTAGCTCATCTAGGCTTAATTAGCTGCATGCGCTCAAGAGAAGGGAAGGGGAAGTTTCTCAGGAAGACATGATAAGGGGTGAGTCGGAAATCTGGACGGTGAAGTCAGCTCACCTCATTATCCAGCCGAGGTATGCAGTGGATGTAACCTTACCGGCGTGCGCATTTGTACACGGTTTGCATTCTGATTCTGCTCCCACAGGCCCAAGCAAAGACCTACTCCAGGCCTGCAGGAGGCGAGAGGAGTTCCTGTGGTTTCCTCTACTCGCTCCCACACAAGAGCTGGGGCCGTGGAAACAGGTCTCAGCCATCCCAGTGACCCACCCCTCCCACCGGAGAGGGTGCGCTGACCCTCCCTCCCCACGTCTGGGTGAAGATCCAGGACAGGCCCGCCAGGCAGCTGCATACCTGGATTAAATCATCCTGATGGTCCTTTCCAATTTGTGGATTTCATTATGTCTGTCTTTCCAGAAAGAGGAGGTCAAGGCTGTGATAACCTGATGAACAAGCAGGTATCTTTCCCCAGAAGTGAATTATTCCTCCTTTGCTTCCCCACTGAATTCTGTGGGTTTCTCTGCTACAAGGCACAGCATAAGAATCAGCTGAGAGCTTGCTGGACACAGTTTTAGCCCCATCCCAGATTCAGAAAGCGGAACCAGAATCTGTATTTTAGTAACATTCTCTGGTTCTGGCTCTTTCACACACACATTAAAATTTGGGAGGCTCTGCTGCTTCTCCATCCCCTGTGGTCTTTGTTTAGTGCTTATTTGATGGCGAATCTGTGTCCAGGAGAGAGGTCCAGTTCACCGCTACTCACCAGTGTAGCTCCGCCCCCGTGAAGGGCCTCGCCCTGAGCGGGTCTTCATTAGTCATTATTAGATGAACAGATCAGCAGAAAGATGGATGGAGAATCTCACTGCCAGTCAGGGAGGTTGCCTGAGCCGAGAACACTGGGGAGAGGATGAAAATAGAAAGGAAAGGGGGTCCCTGAGTAGCGTTGTTACAATCAACTTTTTGCAAGTATCCGATCGTATGAGCAGTTGCCGGCTGCTCCCCACGATGTGTCCCCGTGGGTGCGGCTAGCCTCGCTTTGCACTTGGCAACTGGCGGAGCTGCAACTGGAAGTGGAACAATACTTTTTATTTCCACACTGCCATTCAGCATTGCTGCAGTGGCAAGACCTTGGGCTTGCAAGGTTTGATCTCCCCCCCCCCCCCCCCCCCCCCCCCCCCCCCNCAACTGGAAGTGGAACAATACTTTTTATTTCCACACTGCCATTCAGCATTGCTGCAGTGGCAAGACCTTGGGCTTGCAAGGTTTGATCTCCCCGCCCCCCCACCCCCCCACCCCCAGCCTCCCACCTCGGTCGCCACTCTCAGCAGCGGCTCTTTGCTCAGGTGCCAGGGCTCACTGTTTCGGACAACTTTTGTCTGCAAGGAGACTGCTACTCTAGCTGGGGGCTTCCCCTGGCCCTAAGAACAAGGTTGTCCCAAGTGCGGGGCAACCTTTGGGAGCAGCCCCCAGCCAGCAGTGGACAGGGATGGACAGTAAGTGTCCCCTGGGAGAGGGACAAGCCTGGGCACTGCTCTACACTGTCTCCCAGAGTTCCCTTGGGATAGAACCCCAGCTGCCTCTGTACTCATCTACTCAAGGTACCCCACTTGGTGTCTGCCCCTCCCCTCCCCCTCCCCTCCCCCTCTATTCCCTTCTGGCACAGGGTCTCAATTAGGCATTCTAGTTCTCTGGAAACAAAATCTAGAATGGTGTCTGAAAAGCATCATAGTCAACAGGTTCCGATAGCCAGGCATGAGATAAGCACCCTGTGCGTGATCTCATTGTTTTCACAGCAGCCCTTTGGAATAGGGAAGCTCAAATGGGTGGATGAAGTGATGTGCTAAATGCCCTCAGCTGGTACTAGCAGAGCCAAGGTTTGGAGCTATTTCTATTTGATGTCAAACCTTGGTCTTTATACTTGCCTTCTGGGATGATTTGGATCACAACCTGGAATCATGGATGTGAGGAGGCCGGGCAAACTTGGAAGTGCAACTGTCATGACTGTGTTTCTAGAGTGATCTGACTTTGTCAGCATCCTTTTTTCCAGGGTGTAGGAGAAGTCAGCCAGGGTGGGGAAGCAGGGGTCTGGTGGGATCCTTGGAGAATGCTAGGATTAGGACTCGAAGGAAGCAGAGGCAAGCAGTGATGGGCCAAGTCTAGGCACAGGAGCGATCTTGTCAACAGAGTAGGGTGAGACTGGAGAGAGGCAGAAGTGAGCTGGGAACGAATGGGAATGGTCTATGTCCTTCTAATCACATCCCATGTGTGGGTTTGGGGGCACAGCTAAGGATTGTGATAGACAAGTGTGGAACTAGGAAGTAGAATATTATCATCCATAGCCATCAAATTTGAGCTTTTAGCATCCACATAAGTAAATTCTAGATGGCAGAATGGCAAATAGCTTCCATCTGACATGTCAGCTCTCACTGACTGTTAGTGAATGAATCCTATGAAGAGGGCAGTTTAGACACTGCTTCCCACCTCAGAGTGAGACAGAGTGCGTAATGATTGATTAGTGATGTCTGCCTGGAGCACAGGCATGGAGGGCATTGGTACACCCGCCACGTGGAGCAACAGACTGAATTCCAACATGAGTCAGAAGAGATCTTTCAGTTAGGACTGAAATAACATTTACATTTCAATTAGGACTCCACTCTCAAAAGGGATGGTTTCCCCTGGAAAAGAGTTTCTTTCTAATTTGAACATATGTGGCGAAAGCTCGGCAGAATTTCAGCTTGATTATGACTCCCGAGGGAAAGAAAGAGAAAGTCAGTAAACGCTTTGTTGAGAAGAACCCACGCGGAAGAGGAGGTCGGGGCGCAGAGTGAGCAGCTTTTATTATTGTTGTTCTTCTTCCATGGTGCTCTCTGTGCTGGGTGACTTCGACAGAGTCATCTGACCACCTTTTCCAAGTCTGTGATCTTCATGTCCAGGCACTCTGGTGTTTTTAAATCTCATTTAAGCAGCAGTGACAAGTCTTGATTGTTGGAGTTCTGTTCTCTGAACTTACAGCAGTTGAGGGAGGGAGGCAGAAAGCCCTCCTCCCCCAGGTCACGGTGAATGGGTGCATCTGCCTGTGAGGAATCCTGAGCACAAACTGTAAATAATGCAGCCACTTCTGCCCTTGAGTTTGGAGCTCGTGTAGAATTTGCTGCATCATGTAACTTACTGATGCTCAGTGCAGATCTGTGTGGTGAGGAGAGTCAGACTCACACTTTTAGTTGAACCCATAATTTGTACCCTTGCTTTCAAAGTGCCCTTTTATCTCACAAGATGTTTTGAATTCCTTCTCAAATTTTCAAAGGAAATGCAGGCATTTAGGTGAAGTCCTATGGGATGGATGAATTCACATTGAAACAAATTCATTTCATGTTTAATTAATACTTGTCAGGTTAAATGGTTTAATGGTATACTCCACATGGAGATTCCACAGCAAGACATGGCTTTTCTAGATGTGTCTGGTGTTTTCAGATTAATAAGGAAGAGGGAGGAAGCACTTCTAGTGCCAAAGGAAGATTTGGAAGCATAGTTAGAGGGAGTATTGCTACAAAAACAGATGGACAGTGGATTTTCTTGGGCTGGGAGTGGATGCCTGGAACTTAACCAAATGGAGAAGATTGAAGCTGGGATCTTTGAAGTGGAATGCCAAGATTGATTAGAAATGTCTGCCATGAGCAAAAGAGGGGATGAAATACCACACAGAAGAATGTGCCATCCCTTCTCCAAGAAGAATTTGTCTAGAAAAACAGGGTGCCTTTAGCAGACACCCACTGTCCTAGAAGTGAAAAAGAATTGGACAAGGTCCATCCTAACCGCCCATTATGGTCGAAACAATTTGATTTAGACATTAGCAGTCTCCAGAAAAAGCTCGTCTCTCCATCCTCCACTGTTTCCTAAGAGGGTGAGCCAAAAGCATTGTTCAAGATATCATGCAAATAAGGTTTCCAGGCAGAGGAGAGACAAATGAGAGAAAAACAAATGTCTCCTTTGGCTCTGGGCAGTGACTAGGAGAACTATAAAAGAAATTCCCTTTTGGATCCACGAGAAAGGTGCTGTGGGGATTTTCCTTGGATTTTCATCTCTTCTAGAATTGTGTAGTTCTTTCAATTCTGGATCAGATTTAAATGCCAACTCCACCACATATTACCTCTGTAACTTTGGACAGACTGTTTGAACATTCTGAACCTTATTTTCTAATGTGTAAATTAAGACGGAAAAGAAGCAGCCCACTTACCTTAAAGTTTCTGCAGTGAGTGCAGTGTTAGTACCCACATGTCGTGGGTGCTACCAGCACAGTGGCAGGCACATGACGTGTGTTCAGCAAAATGAACTCAGGAGGAAATACCCGTTTAGGGTCAGACTGCCTGGTTTTTGCCTCCTCTTTTGCTCCGACCCTTAAGTTGTTGGATCCTTTCTTCTCAGAGATCGTGCCTTCCAGACGCCTCCAGGACTAGGCGACATAGCTTTGGGTCGTGGTGGCTTTGCTCACTTTATCACCTCTGGGAACTCAAGAGATTCTGCAGGAAATTGCAGGGTGCTGGTTGAAGGTCACCTCCAAGGTCACGATTTGGCGGGTTGTTTGTCTGGACTGCTGACTCCTTTTCCTTAAGAATGTCCTGGATGTTTCATTTCACTGTGATTTTCCATAGTCGGAAGTGGAAACAGCAGCTGTCTTTATCCAGGGCTTTATGAATCTCTGCGATGAGGACCATGGTCAGGCATCGCCTCTCCATCTTGCTCACTCTGTAGCCAAGTGCTGCATCTCACTTTCGAGGTTCTGGAGCCAAGCAATGCTTACAGGCTCAAAGAGGTTGAAGTTTTCATTGGAGTCCTAGACGGCTTCCGGCAGGAAGGACCTGGGTATTGTCAGGGGAATCCTTACCCAAGGAGCTCCACTAGCAGAAAGGAAGCCTACACAGATTTCTGGACTACAGTCCTCTCAGCTGTAGGGTGATCCACAAATTGCCAAAAGCCAATGGGAGGGGAACCATGGGTTCCTGCTTGTGTTTTATCATCCTCCATTCCTATTGAATACAGTTGAGCTTCCATGAGAGTAATGCATCTAAATAGTGGACTTTTCTGCTAATGCTATACCCAGAATCAATCCATCACTCTTCATCCTTGGCCCTTAGCTGTGCAAACACCTGGTCTACCAGGGGCCATTTTCACTTTCAATTTCAACCACAGTAATTCTTTTTACTTTTCCTGCCTGACAATGAGCGTGACCATTGCTGGCTCCTGGCTGCTGCTCCTGCTTCTCCCCTTGTAAGCTGGGAAGGCCTGGAAGTCTTGTTAGAATCCACCAATTGCTGGGTGTTGGTGTTGACTGTTTTTGAAATTCTTGCCCGCTGACAGGAAAGGTGCTGCTCTCTGCACCTTTTTGAGAGCACTGAGACCTGGAGCCTGGGGCATCTCCGCATGGGCAACCGAGGGAGAAGCAGAAGCCAAATTCTTGGTGTTTGGCAGAGGCCTTTGCTTTCCTTCCCCCTCTGGGGAAATGAGCTGGCTGGCTCACAGCGAGGGAAAATAAGCAAGTCTAGCCTGAAGTATGCAGTAAGGTTAACTACTTCTGGAAATTTCCAAGATTGAAAATGGCTGAAGGCTGACCAGTGCCCATCTGCCCTGAACTAACTCCTGGCTTTTTGGCAGGGAGCATGAGGGCACTGCAGGTGGGGAGCTGGGGTTGGCGGTGGTGCTGGGTCTGGTCAGAAGGCTCCAGGCTGGAACGAGTCTGTCCCTCTTGGTGATTGGCTGGGAGAGGAGGTGGAGAAGGAAGCTGGGTCGGGCCAGCCACTTGGGTTTGGAATTCAAGCGGGGGCACCGGGACTTCACACCACCTCACGGAATGTGTGCCCCCAAGAAGCACAGCTGGGACTTGGGGCTTGTCTCCTGCTCATCTACACTAGCTGTGGGTTTGCCAAGGGCTGTGAGCTCAAGGCTGAGGTTCCCCACCGAGGCATAGTACTGGGAGGTGGGCCTTGGGAGGTCACTGGGTCATGAGGGTGGACCCCTTGGTGGGATTAGATCCTTAGGAGGAGAGGAAGAGTGTTAGTTCTGTCCCTTCCAGCAAAGCCAGCACGGGAGCACAGCACAAGTTTATAGTGCATGTGTGGAAGGTGAGCGGAGGGCCTTTGTGACTGAGAAGGGGGTGGCGCAGACAGAGGTGTGGCTCTCTGGGGCTAGGCTGTCTGGGGTTGAGTCTTGCATCGTGACTTGAACACACATCTCAGCCTGTTTCCTCGCCAAATGGACATCATGACAGGACCCACCTTCCACCGTCTTGGTGAGGTTTGGAAGAGGTGGAGCTTGTGAAGTCTTGGCAGAGAGTAAGCCCTCAAATGTCAGTTACCATTTGGGAGCTAAAAATGCCTGCACATTATGGTTGGAGTGTGTTCTAGCTTTGAAAATAGCTCCAAGTCCCATTTCTGTTTAGACACACATTCTGTTCTCCATCCCTGTGGGTGGACGGCACCTGGGAGTTGGGTGGTCATCAGAGGCTGTGCGGAAGGGGGTCTTGCCTGTCTGAAGGTCATGGCCAGAGATTGGGTGGCGAAGTGCTTCCTTCTGCTGAAGTGGATGGGCCAGACGCCGACGGTCAGGAGCAAGTCAGGGCATCTACAGATCTAACAGTAATACTTCTGTTATCTTGAATGTGATGAAATTGATTTGTGCTGATGTATTTCAGGAAATTCCTAGAATTCCCCAGTTCCAAGGGAATCTATCTGGACCCTTCTAATGATGCCTGAATATTCTCTGCTAAAATAGTCATCCCTGTTTAAATGACTGAAGGATGGCAATTGCATTACCTTGTAAATAATAAAAAAAAAATTGAATAGCTATAACACATACAGGGTGTAACAGCGATGCACAGTCTCAGCAAAGCAATTTCCGTCCGCGGAGTCAACAGCTAGTGCTGGTTTCTTGTATGTCCTTCCAGATAGAATTTATGCACTTAGAGTAAATGCATCTATGTCCCACCTTTTCTTCTCGGTTTCCTACAGCCATGGCAGCTTACTATGGTCACCATTCTGGACCTCCTACTCTCCCCCTCCCCATCAATGTTAATAATACAGCTTATGGAAGGTCGTTTCATGATCAGCATGTGCCACCATCTAGCCTACCGGTCACTTCTTTATAGCTTTTAGGTTATTCCCACGGTATTGCTCTTTCAAGCAACACTGCAAATGCTCTTTATCTTTACAGCATTTCGCACGAGTTCAGGTGTGAGTGTAGGAGAACTTTTTCAGTGGAACTGTTGGGTTACCCAGTATGTACATTGTTCATTCTAAAAGCGTGTGCCACTGGTGGTGGGAATGTGGAGGAGCACAGCTCCCAGGCAAAGAGCGGGAGGAGGCCTCTGAAAATCAAAGCTAGAACTGCCCTGTGATCCAGCCCTTGCACCTCTGGGTGTAGAGCCAAAGGAGATGAAGCTACTATTCTGAAGAGTACCTGGACCCCCAGGTTCATTGTGGCATCATTCATAATAGCCCAGATGTGGGACAATGGCAGTGTCTTTCACCAGCTCAATGGGAAAGATAATTGAACTTGAGTTAACAATACTGTGCTATGTACTTGAAAGTCACCAAAAAAGTCGATTACATTGTTCTCACCACACACACACACAGATTGTAGTTATGTGAATGATGGATGCATTAACTAACATTATTGTGGTAATCATTTCACAATACAAATGCGTATCAAAGAAAAAAAGTGTGTGCCAAATTGCTCTTCCTGGAGGTTAATCAATTTATCTTCCCCTAGCAATTAGGAGAGTGACATTTCCCCACAACCTGATGACACGGTTTGTTACCAAACATTTTGATTTTTGCCAATTAGAAGTTTAAAATGTTATTACAGTTCTCATTTACGTTTATTTTAAGCTTTGTGTGGGTGAGCATATTTTCATATCTTCAAGAGCCATTCATAGTTTCTCTTTCAATGAAGGACTTGGTACCCTTTTTATTGAGTTGTTGTACTTTTTCTTATTGATTTGTAAGATTTCTTTCTATTTAAGAAGTGGCCTTTTCCTCTGGTTTCCACAGATATATTTTACCCAGTTGGTTGTATCTTTTTAAACCTTGCGTTTTTTAAGGGCAGAGATTTCTTATTTTATTTGCTCAAATATACCTTTCTCATATATATAGGGATTCTGAATTTTAAGTAGTCCTTAATGTTTTCTCTTCATCAAGATTTTATATAAAAAAAAACCCTGCACATTTTCCTCTAGTATTTTAATGGTTCCAGTATTTTATGTTTAAATCTTGGATCCATCTGGAATTTGTTTTAGTGCAAGGTGTGAAATAAGGATTTGACTTTATATCTCTCCATATGGTATCCCAGTTGTTTCTATTTATGGAATAATCTGTCTTTCTCCCACTGATGAATGCAATGCCATTGTAGATTAGCATCAAGTATGTATGTAGGTCTATTTCTGGATTTTTCTTCTGTAATTCTCTACCCTTCGACGTATATCATTGGGTCGTTGGGGCCAATACTCCAGTGCCCTTTGCTCCAAGTCCTCCAGAACATGAGGCAGAAGTGCCTGCTCATTTGACAGGGTCTAGAGTTTCATGAAGCTTCTGTGACTAGACTCATGCTAGAGATGGTGACTGATCAAGAAGTAGGACTTGAGATCAGGAAATCTCTCCCCACTCTTAGGTGCGATCATCTTCCTTCAGGGTTCAAAATGGTGCAGTGCGAAGACAAAATGGAAAGTGAGCTGACCTCTTCTCCTGTGGAGAGCAGTTGATGATATAATGATACTATCAATGATTATAAACTACCATCTTGCTGGTTCCAGGTTGTTGAAATATGTTATTTCATTGATCTTTCCAGCAACAGATAAATTAGCATTTTTATCCCCTTATTACATAAGAGGAAGCAAAACTTATGAGACAGTACAAAACAGAGAAGGGAATTGAACCCAGGTGTAACTTATTCCAAAGTTTACACTCTTGAGTATTCTCTAATGCAGGGTCTCTCTCACAAGAGCCAATGAAATCACACTTTGTCACTTAGTCTCTTTTTCACTAATTTATTCCATAATTACTTTTTGAGAATTTAGTCAATATAAAACAGGAGTCAGTAATTCATAGACCTTCAGGGACAAGGTGGTAACATAATGAATGGAGATGGCTGGGTGAGGAGCAATAGGGAATGGTGAAGACAGTGGCAAAGGCATGTACGTATGTCCAAAGTTGGCACCTCTCCTTTAACCTAGCTCACTGCTGCTGAGCTCTAAAGAGCTCAATCTTCAAATTTTGGAAAGGAACCAGAAATCCACATTTTTATGTGAAACCTCTGTATTTTTAGATGTCATTAAATTATAAAAACAATCGATGTATGTTCTTTAGTACGCTAAAAGTTTCCTTGTAAATGGTGCATTTAGCAAATGAGTGACTTACAAATTTTGTGAAATAAGGAATTAATGATTCATGTAAAAAAAAACCCATGAATGAATCTCAGAAATGCTGTGCTGAGCAGAGAAACCACACACAAAAGCATAATCTGACATTTATCTGAAATTCTACATCCATTTATTTAAAATTCTGGAAGAAGCAAAATTAACCCATGATGTTTGAGGTTGATGAGGGCAGGAATTGTCTGGGGAGGGAGTGAGGACATTTCCAGGAGTCTAGCAACAGTCTTGAGTTTTGTAGAAGTTTGGATTATACTAATCTATGCTGTTGTCAACAATGAAGGACTGCACGCTTCAAAAGATCAATGAAATAACATATTTCAAAGAGTAAAAAGTTTCAATGCATATAAATCATACACAACAATAGATAAACAAATATTGAGCTCTAGTTAATGACAATTATGCTGAAATATTTAGAAGGAAGCCAGCTGCACTGATCGCCTGGACATAACCCGTGCTCTTTGCAGCTTTCAAGCAAGTGGCTGTGTCTCTGCTGGATACCGATAGTGCCCTTGACCTTGGCTGGGATAACACACAATTGTTGTTTAAAACTTACTTTGAAATAAACCAAGAAGAAGATAGATTGATGGAGAGATAGTTATGTGATCTATAAAGTTCAGTGAAATGTTAATGGGTCAATATTTCTGTGTGTTTGAAATTTTCATAATAAAATTTGGGGGAAAATGAACAAATAACAACAAACTATGTATGAAGCTAATATACACATGTATTCACATACACACACTCCTGAGGGCTGGATCTGGCTCACGGGCACCAATTTTCAATAGTGTGGCTCTTTCACATGATACCATCATGCTCC
The DNA here is from genome assembly GCA_019455555.1 of Galemys pyrenaicus. Classification (NCBI taxonomy): domain Eukaryota; kingdom Metazoa; phylum Chordata; class Mammalia; order Eulipotyphla; family Talpidae; genus Galemys; species Galemys pyrenaicus. The sequence goes on from JAGFMF010011768.1 coordinate 2,705,507, forward strand.
CCTCCCCCCTCATCCCTTGGTGTTGTACCTGCAAGTTCATTAGAAGGGGATTATTTCTGCAGCACAAGCTTTTTGTTCTTCCACTCATCTCGCAGGCCTTGACAGATGCGGCATGCTTCACTGAGTGAAGGGATGAGGATATCTATCACTTGATGCCATCATTAACATTTCTTTGACATGACCTGTCTGAGATGGAAGTGAGCCTGGTCTTCTCATTAATCAAGGAGAAAGAGGAATACATGTTGGGACATAGCTCCTTAGCTGCTTCTGCTAATCCATCTTGTTGCATCACCAACAAGGGGTATTTAAATTCAGAAGGGACGAAGAATGGCCCAGAGCAGTCCCTTTATTAGAGAAGGAGTTTATGGCGTGTCTGCAGCCGCCTGTATCGGCTCACTGGACACAGCCCCCGCTGATTAGCAGCTTTTCAAGCAAGTGGCTGCGTCTGTACTGGCCACCCATGGTGTGCCCTTGATCATGGCTGGGATAATAGACAAGATGACTGAAGACTGTCAGAACCTTGAGGTATCACCAAACGGCAGGGAGAAGGGGATGGGGAGAGTCTAGTTCCTCTCCTAAATGCACTTTCTAGAAATGGTACCTTTTCAATGATTTTAAAAGACGACTTGTCATCATAACAGTTGCTAAGACTATGATGCAAATAGAGGTGGCAAGGGTCAGTCTGGTAAATACATTATGGACGCCCACGAGGCTAAACCTGCAGGTATGTAGAGAGTGTGTCCCAAACCTAACACCATTCTAAGGGCTTTTCCCCGCTGAATTATTCACTGGTGCACGTTCTACCTCTCTCCTCCCTCAGTGATGGAGCATCATTGGGCAGAAGTGACATGAATCACCTTCCAGCAGATTTGGGCGCCATGCTTCTTTTCCCTTGGCCCAAGCAATGCTCTGGGTGGGGTGTCCCGGGCGCCTATGGCAGAGATAAGCGCTCTGCAGACAGCCATGCTGACCCCGATGGACTTGGGTTCTGAGTGAGAAACAAGTACTTGCTGTCATGAGGTCACTGGGTCTTGGGGTGCTTTGCTTCTGTAGCATAAACTAGCCGATCCCCACAGATATTCTTCCCAACCAACCAAGGCAGAGCAAGTCTCCCAGACACGGTCCTCTTACACTAGGATTTTCCCTTAGAACTTCAGCCTAGTTTTGAAAGAATGAGAACTACATAGTATCAACTATCTTGGATAAAGAGAAGACAACTTAGGGGTGATGGTGCGTTGAGAGGGTGGCTGCTCAGGGAGGAGACCCCGTGGAGGCCAGTGGGGTGGGGATGGCTAGTGGAGACTAGGGAGATTGGGGCCACGTGGTGCAGTGGTGTGGGGCTGGGCCTGGGTACTGAACCTGTTCTTTACTATAGTGAAGCTTTGACAGAAGTCTTGGTCTTTCTGACCCCCTGTGAGGTGCATTTATTGTGGAGTGAGTCGTGGGAAAGAGATTGCTTGCCATGGGGATTCTTGATTTTCTTCTCTTCTTCTTTCGCTTTCTTCTCTTCCTTCTCCTCCGCCTCTTCTTCGTGCGCCTCCTCCTTTTCCTCTTGTTCTCCTTTGGCCTGAAGAGTAGGAAGGGTGGGAGACCACAAGTGTAGCATGAACGTGCCCTTGGCCTGAGTCCCCAGCCTGCTCCAGGGAAGGCCTTTGTGCCCAGTTTCTGGCAGACGTATCTGGGTAGGAGCTTAGTCATTCACTAGCTCTCTTCGCCTTTTGGGGAGCATGGGTGAAAACAAGGTTGGGTGAAGACACAGATCTCTACTCCCTTTTAAAAAAATGCATAAGCTAAAATAATTCAACTTACAAAATTGTTACAACATTTTTATTGTTGGCAAGCTATTTTAAAAATACAAATTTGTGCTAGAACAAAACACACTCTTTCATTAGTGTTTTAAATAACTAGATTTGTTGGCAGATCTAGTAACTATCAATATTTCAGTGTTGAGTGTAAGTAGTATTTTGCAGTGTCTACAATAATTGTGATCTGATGGGCAAATATCTGTGGTTTCTCTTAGTGTCAAGTCACAATAGGTAGGTACCACTCTTTTGGCCACAAATGTATGTTTTCACACCATGCCCACCACCAAATCCCCAGTACCCTCCACCATGCTCCACTGGCCCTCTCCTTCCCCCACTACTTCTTTTCTGTTTGCCTGTTTTACACTTATATGTCAAGGATTTGCTGTTGATGTGGTTTTATCAGAGCCTTTGTTTTGTTTCTCTATATTCCATATATAAGTGGTATCATCTGCTACTTGTCTTTCTCCTTCTGATTTATTTCCTTAACATTATTCCCTCCACTTATATCTATGTTGCTGCAAATGGCAAGAGTTCATCTTTTTTTTTTTTTAACTAAGTAGTAGTCCATTGTGTGTGTGTGTGTATATCTCTATCTATTTATATCTATATTTACCACATTTTTTCTGATCCAGCCCTCTGTCCTTGGGCACTTCCGTTGTCTCCATCATTTGACTATTATAAGTAGTGCTATAATGAACATAGGAGTGGATATTTCCCCTTAAATTAGTGCTTTTGAATTTTTGGGTAGATTCTTAGGAGTGGAATTGCTGGGTCATATGGTATATCTACTTTTAATGTTTTCCATGGGGACTGGACCCATCTACATTCGTACCCACAGTGCACCAGGGCTCCTTCCCACCCACATCCTCGCCAACACGTGTTGCTTCTGGTCTTTTTGATGAGTGCCTTTCTCACAGGGCTCATTGTGGTTTTGATCTGAATTTCCTTGATGATAAGTGATGTTGAACATTTTTCCTGTGCCTCTTAGCCCTCTGTATGCCTTCTTTGGAGAACAGTTTATTTAGCTCTTCTGCTGACTTTTTGATTGGGTTCTTTTGTTTTCTTTTTATTGAATTACACAAGTTCTTTATATATTTCTCCTTCTCAGTAAGGTGTCTTTTAGTTTTATTGCTAGTTTCTTTTGCTGTGCAGAAGGCTTTTAGCTTGATGAAATAGCATTTGTTTATGTTTGTTAGAGATGAATCCCCAAAGACATGTCTGAAGCCAATATCTTCAGAGTGTTTTGTCTATTTTTCCTTCAGTGTATTTTATAGTAATGGTTCTTATATCCATGTCTTTAATTCATCTTGAGTTAATTTTTGTGGAAGGTGTAAGACAGTGATTAGTTCATCCTTTTCCATGTGGCTGTCTTTCTTTTGTTGAGACTCTCCTTCCAGAACATACTGATGGCTCCTTTAATCCTCAGAGTAACCCTAGGATGCAGGCTCTGTTACTATCCTCATTTCTCACACATGGAGAAACTGAGGCTCAGCAGGTTTAGGTACTTTGCCCAACACCACACAACTGGGGAGTGGCAGAGTCAAGCTGTCTGGCTTCCAAGTCCATGGTCATGCCCATTACACTCTCCAAGAAGGAAGTTAATTTCTGCATTTAATTAACTTCACCTCTCTTTTAAAGTCCTGCTTGACTCAGCAGCTTAAACCAGGGTGAGGTCCGGGAGAAGCTCAAATGGCACCATTCCACTTTTAGGGCAAGGCTTTCCTCACCAGCCCTCCTCTCCCTCCAGGTCAGCAATGCAGGCAGGAGCTGTCTGGCCCTGGGGGCTGTCAGGGGAGCCCTCATGTGGGAACACCTGCACTTGAACACAATTACTTCACAGTTTTTCTCCATCTCTTCCCTGAGCACCATTTGCCCTAAAAATACTCTTTGACATTATGCACAAACACTGAAGAGACATTTATTTGGCCCTGACCTTTGTATGCTTCCTGCTAAAAGAGAGTCAGTGACACACAAATGGGGCTGAATTATTTATAGGCCTGAGGGGAAATCAAAGTTGCTTTTATTCATATTGAAAATGTATTAGAAGGCCAAAGAGCACCAAATTAGCTTTGACTCCTCACTGAGAGACTCCAGCTAGATTCAAGGGTGCTTATTAAACTTAGGGCTGCTCTGCATGGCTGGGTCTTTGGAAATCCCCGTAAATGTGGACTGTTGTTCTTGAATGCTTTGTTGCTTGTGCAGGTCTGCTCCATCTTGACAAGAAGCTACCAGGATGAGAGTGGAGGTGTAAGAAGTGCCTGGTGGCTTAAGATAGCCATAGGGTTAGTAAACTATGAATAAGTCAATTGACATTGATGAGCACCTAGTAGAGGTGAGAGGCTGGAGAGGAAGAAATACATTCATTAACTCACTTGTTCAGCACATTTATTAGTGTCTTTTTGGGAAAATACTGTTTCAGGCTCTTGTGATACATATAACAAGATTGATCAAATCACACATTCATTAACAAGATATTGTTCCTGTCCTCAGGAACATAACTCGGCATAATGCGTGCTTAGTCACAGTCATCACCACCACCGACACCACCACCATCACCACCACCACCATCACCACTTATACATCATCTTCATCACTACCACCACCACCACCACCATCACCACTTATACCACCATCATCTTCATCACTACCACTACCACCACCACCACAACCACCAGTATCATCATTACTATCACCATTATTATCATCATCCACCAACACCATCGCTATCCTTTATTGTCACCACCACCACCATCATCATCACCACCACCACCATCATTACTATCACTATCATCATCACCACCATCACCATCATCATTGTTACTATCACTATTATCATCATTACCACTACCACCATCACCACCATCACCATCATAACCATCACCATCACCATCATAACCATCACCATCACCATTATAACCATCACCATCACCATCATCACCACCATCACCATCATCACCACCACCATCACTACCAGCACGATCACCATCATCACCACCATCACCATCACCACCACCATCACCATCACCATCGCCATCACTACCAGCACGATCACCATCATCACTGCCATCACCATCACCACCACCACCATCATCACCACCATGTATTGATTGCTTACTATTTGTCAGGTACTGTCCTAAGTGCTTTACATATATAATTTCAACTAATACTTACAAGCATTCAATTAGTTAGGAATTCTTAATTCTACCCCTTTGCATAGTTAAACTACAGAGTTTAAGTAACTCATTCAGAGTCATACCTCAGAAGCTGTGAGGCTGGGATTCAGACCCACTCACTCAGTCACCATGTAATGAATTATTATAAGGTGTCTAAAGGGCACAAGTAAATCAAGGGAGGGCTGTCTGAACTGAGTCCTTGAAGAGGAGCAGAAGCTTCCAGGTACCCAAATGGACCACTGGGAGGACAACTCATTTAACCTCTTTGCCCTTCCTTTCCTCATCCTGTGATATAGGCCCTGAGAGGACTACACGTAATACCTCCTTGAGGGGCCTGAGGCCAGGGCTGCGAAGCACACATGGTTTCCTTCTTTTCCTTCCTGATGCGCCCAGAGCCCTTAGCCCAGAGCATCTCAACCTCCTGGGATGTCCTCCCTTCACCGTTCACGCTGCTGGGCGTTGCATGAAGATTATACCGTTCTGTGTGAGCAGTGAGGAACCAGAAGGCACTCCACTCATTCTTTTCCATTGTTCATTTCTCTGGTCTCTAGGGTGGGCCAGGATTTACTCTGGAACATATCTTGAGGCTTCTGTCCATTCAGTGGGTCCACTGTGCTGACCTGTGCTTTGCTCGTGTCCAGGGTGTGGTGGTCTGGTTATTCTGGGTGATTCTCTGACACCACGTCTGGGCCTTGCTCCATTTGACTTTTTGGTGAACACAAATCAGAAAGGTGGGGGCTTCCTTCTGGGCAAGTCCAGTGACTTGTCAACCATGTTAGTTTACCAGCAAGAGTTTCTGGGGAGAGAAGAGAGCTGGCGAAGCTTCAGAGAGGCCCAGAAAGAGGTCACACGGGAGGCATCCACCCTGCAGGGAGTTTCAGTGTCAGTTTCTAGCAGATGGTGCATCCTGGCGCTGGGGCTCTGTTTCCCAGGAAAGCAGCAACACAGAGAGCCCAGAGCTGGTGTCTGCTCCCGAAGGAGACAGAGCCCGTGTTGTTGTGTGAGTGTGAGGTGCCGCTGAGGAGGAATGCCATCAGGCAGCTTTCCCGCTACTCAGAGGTCATTCCTGGCCTCCAGGGTTGTAGGCCAACTGATTCATCCAGACTGGAGCTCCTCTGAGGCAGGAGGTATGAGAATCGTGGACGTTTGGAAACACCTCACCTGCAAAAGTACCAAGAAGTGGAACCTGCAAGGTGGTTTGGGGATGATGCACAGGGGCAGTGCGTTTGGCTCTGCTGGCCCGGGGCACCCGAAGCCACTCCCAGGACAGTGGGTAATGACAGTGAAAGTCCTGGAGCGTTGTTTCCGCCCACACCTCTCACAGCTACTTTCTACCTGACGTTCCCTGGGGACTGGCCCCGTAAATGCTACTTTTCAGCACTTCAGCCAAGCTCCAGAGGAACGCATAGCAATGGAAACAGGAAACAGAGGGCCTGTCTGTGGGGAGAGACAGCTCTGAGACAATGAAAGGGGGACCACACGCCAGGCCATGGGCAGGCTCTTCTCGCTCTTTCCCAGGACACCAGCGTCCTGGGCAGTTCCCGGCACGTCTCGGTTCTCAGACGTGCCCTTTTGAGTGAATGTTGAGAACAGAGCAGTGGGATAATACAACAATAGTGATTAATATCGACTGACTTTTCAGAAGTGCCAGGAATTGTGCAAAATGCTGACTCGTCAACAATCCTATGACTTTTTTGGTGATAGTCACCCCATCTTAGAGGTGTAAAGTAGAGGCTCAGAGGGCTTCAGGCCAGGCCAGGCGGAGTCGTGTCTGGGGTGCGCTTCCAGCCTGATGTACCTGCTCCCGAGCTACCTTCCCACCCGCAGGCACCACGTAGATGACAGCGGCCCCCCGTGACCCGGGGTCCCTTGCAAGGGTCACACACCAAGGGGGGGAGTGGGCAGAAGGAGCTTGCAGGAGAAGCACTCCAAGCCAGTGCTGGACAGTGAGGGAGAAGACGTGGAAGCTGCGGTGCCGGGAAAGAACTTGACATGAGACAATATGGAAGAAGCGTTTAGATTATTCAAGGTTGCCTTGAACTGCTCCCGCGGCTGGACCCTTCTGTGGAAAGGGCATGGAACAGAGGCAAACGGTGGATGGGCTGGCACCACATGGAAACATTTCCAGAGACATGAACAGGCATAGGGTCAGACAGAAATTGCGATGCATTTCTGTAAGGCTGTGCTGGCAGGCCCGCCTACCCCCACCTCCCGCTCCCCGTCCCCCTGCTCCCCGCCCCTCCGCCCTCCAGCCCCCTGCTTCCCGCTTCCCCCTCGCAGCCGCTGATGGAGTGGATCTCAGACAAGTGGCCCCACTGACCATGCATCGCGCCCGGTCAGCAGCAGGCGACTAGCAGCTGGTTTCCTAGTGTGTGGTCAGCGTGTTGGTGAAGGGTCAGCTGTGGACTAGGCAGAAAACACTATGGAGATGGAAGCGCGGCTGATGATCGAGGAACACCCAGGATTGATGGGGAAGGCGAAAAGCCCAAAAGAAAGGGTGTCCGTCCCGGCGGTGCCGGACGTCTGTTGCATAGTGGAAAAGATCTAGAGCCCCAGCTCACGGTACGTGGAGCACACTGCAGATGGAGTAAAAATTTTATTTTTAAAATTTTTCCCCATTATTTATATATATTTGGCATCAAATGTGGTCCCCATCGCCCGCCACCATGTCACCCGAGCGCCGTCACCTCTGCCCTTGTGCTCTTTCTGCCTCATCCCAGTGCCTCCCCCACCACACAAAGAGTTTCTGATTTGTCCTTGTCTTGTGTTTTTTTTTCTTTCCATTGTTCTTATTCTTTTCCTTGGTCGCTTATTTGGTTCCCTTATATCCTCCTAGGAGTGAGGCCATCTGGTGTTTTTCTTTTGCCTTCTGACTTATTTCGCTGAGCATCAGCCCTTCCAGCTCCATCCATGTTTCTATGAATGACTCTAGTTGATCTTTTTTGATTGCTGAATAGTATTCCATCGTGTCTACGGACCACATCTTCTTGATCCAGTCATCTGGTTTTGGGCACTTAGGTTGTTTCCAGGTCTTCCCTATTGTAAAGAGTGCTGCTGTAAACATAGGGGTGCAGGTGTTCTTTTGAATCAGGGTCTTTGTGTCTTTTGGGTATATCCCTAGGAGTGGGATTGCTGGATCCTATGGAAGCTCTGTTTTTAGTAGTTGGAGGAACCTCCACACGCTTCCCACAGTGGTTGGACCACTTTGCATTCCCACCAGCAGTGTAGGAGAGTTTCTTTTTTAGATGGAGTAAAAATTATACACAAAACAAAAACCCATTAAAAGTTCTGATCGGTGCATGGGAAGGTGTGAGGGACTGTAGAAAAACGTGGAAAGAATTATGAACGAATTATGTTCGTTCGGGCAAGGAAGCTGGACGGTGGAGGGGCCCTATCTGACGGTGGGGAACACCGCTGGAATCAGGCCCGGTAGAGACCCGTCTGAGGTGTGCACTCTCGAAGCTTAGCCAGTAAACCAACGGTAGGTCAATAATTGGATCATATTTTAAAATAGGGACAACGCAGCACGAGTCTTTCCATGGTCCTTCCCGCTACTTTCTCCCTTTGACCTGTTGCCTGTTTTCATTCTACTCCCTACCTCTTCCTTGTCCAGCCCTCACTGTAAAGGAAAAAGGGAAGATAATTCCCCGTGTCTCCATGGGGAGGAGGGCCTGTAGTTCGTCAGGGACAGGGAGCTGCAGAGGCATGGGGGTGGGTGGGGGCGGGACGTGGCTGCGCTGGGTGCGGGCGCTGGGTGCAGGCTTCACGCACCTGCTTAGGACACAAGCAGCCCTGATCCTGTGGTCGTAACTGTCTCCTGGCCCCCACCAGGCTCCCGCACCACCGGGTTTATCCCACCAGCCAAGTTCGCGGAGACACCTTTGCGATGATGCTGCAGAGACACCTGAGCCGGTTAGCCAGGTATCCGCCTTCCCCTCCCACTTGCCCCCTCCTCCGGCACCTGCCCCCAGGGCTTCAGACCTGAGTCCCTCTTCCCGGCCCGGCTCAGTCCTCTGTGGGCTTCACAGGGACTCTTGAGACGCCTGGCGCCCTCTCTGCCTGCGGCGCTGGGACCGCGTGGATTTTCTCACAGTTCACCATAATGTTTACATGCCAGCTCACAAAGAAAAAGTGAAAGCTGTAATCCTCCCAGAACACAGTCTTGGCCTCCACTCTCCCTGGGAGGGATGCTCCCTCAGGAGTCGCAGCCACACAGCAGGGCCTGAGGTGGGTTGGGGCTGGTGGGCAGAGGCCCAGGGCCGGGGGCCCTGCCGCCTGGGGCATAGCTGCTTCTTGCCTGCGAGCCCTGACTGTGCATCCACCAAGAAGTGATGAAGCACCGGTGGGCCCTGCAGGGGGCTGAGAGTGGGGGGCAGCAGTGTCTCTCCTCAGAGCTCCAGGGCTGCGGGAGGGGCTGCCAGCCCTCTGGCCACCCTGGCCCAGGGTGATGAGATGGGCAGGGGGCACGAGGCTGATGGCCTGCTCGAGCCGGACTTCTCCGGGTCTCCCCTGGCCTGACCCTTTGCCCCAAACACAAATCTGCTTCTCACTGCTCAAGGTCACACCTCTAGGGTGACTCTTGCCCCCTAAGGTGCTACCTGGGAAGAGCTCAGGCTGCTTTTCTGTCCCAGATGACATCAAGAGCCCAGCCTCTGTGGGTGGGCAGGAGGTACCCCTAAAAAGCACCATTTCGCAAACCCAGATGGGTTTCCAGTGGGCCTCTGCAAATTTTCTCTCCCCTGTCTGCTTCTGCCATCTCCTCCAGACCCCCACATTCTCCCTCTAAGCCCCCTAAACACCTTTGCACAAATCAGAACGCAGCTCTGCGCCCCCCCACCCCCTTCGGTAGTTGCCAGACCAGAGCTGTGTCCTTCAGCTCACATCTGTCTGTCAGTCTTTGATGTCAAGAAGCATTGTCAAGGGGGTTCGTGGAGAAAGATGATGAACAGGGTCGGCCCAGGGTGTTCCGGGCGGAGAGAATGGCTCATGCCCTGCGCGGATGAGGCAGAAGAGGGTGGGTGGCTTCTGCCTCTGATGAGGTAGAAGAGGGAGCTGGGCGTGGGCTGACCCTAGAGGCACTGGATGTGGCGCTGGGCATGCGCCTTGGAAACTGTGTTTGCCTAAGAAACTGTGTCTGCTGGGAAAGGGAGGCTCCTTAACCGGGGCAGACCCAGCATGGAGTCCCGGCCCTCAGCGGTGCTGGGCACTGCCAGCCTCCCCTCAGCTCTCGAGTCCCTGTCTCACAGCTCCTCGGCGGCACAAAGTCCGGTGTTTTCCGTCTGCTGAAGGCTGGGGCTGTGAGTCTGTGGCCCCCAGCGGGGGAGTCCTCAGGGCCCAGAGGGCTTCTTGTGTCACATCACTTCCTCTAGTTTTGTCGCGTCTTACCTTTCACCTATGGCTAGCTCGTCCCTGCTGGGTTGGCATCCTCAATCCACAAGCCTGGGTCTTCAGCTTCCCTTCAAGATTCGGAGTTTCCAAGCACGAGCCCCCTTTTGCCTCTGACTGTCCCCTCTGGGCCTGCATGGAGGGGCCCCAAAGCCCCCTGTTGGCTCCTGTGCAGGGCAGGAGGGACGAGAGAGGTTGCTGATTCCCTGCTCTTCTCCGAGAGCCGCGGGCCAGCTGGCCTTGGGTCCGTGACATGTCACAGAGTCTTGTTTGACTTGATGAAACTCCTGCTGAATTTCCTACGACGTTGTCTGGCCTGGATAGTCCTCATTTTAAGAAGCCCAGTTTCAGGAACGTTTGAACAGGTGGAATTGATAGCAAGGCCCTAGAACTCTTTTTATAGACACCAAAGAATTTCAGGTCTGGAACATGTTTTTCCCAGGGAGTTCCCACTGGCAAAGTGTGATGCTGTTACCACCTAACCACTGAGTGCCTGCCTCTCCGTATAAATGAAGAAGTAGAGCTGAACTCCCAAATTTGAAAGCAGAGTGTCAGGAGATTATGTGGCCTGGGAGATCATTTTGTTGCCTGAAGAAGATAATTCTTACCTGGCGGGAGAGGAAAGGGATATTGGAATTCACACATAGAGCTGCACAGCCCTGAAAACGCTTCAGAAATCACCTGCTCCAGTAACCACAACAAAACCTGTGGACTTGGACACGGTGGCATTGTTGAAAGCTGAATTCCTTTCTTGATATGTTTCTCCAGGGCAAGCGTAGCTGCAGTTGTGTAAGAAAGTCAAGGAGGCCGTTGCATTTGCCTTCCAGAGGCTTCCCCAGGCCCCTCTGCCAGCCACGGCACCAGGATGTCTGCGCAGAGGTCCACGGCCAAAGTTACTGAACTTGTCTCAGTAGTGGCTTTGCTGAGCCCTCCTCCTCCAGGCTGCTCTAGAGACCCCGTGTGGACGCCAGGGCCGCCCCGAAGGAGACACCCGCAGTGACCACAGAGCAAACATCTGGCTGTGTTTGGAGATCAGCGGCTAAAAATACCTCTGCTCGCTGGGGCAAGTCGCCCATGTTGGGAACTTGTCAGACTTCTCAATAACACCTCTGTCTCAAACAAGCATGCGACGGCTGCTGAGATTCCACTGAGGGCTGAGAAGGACGGACCCAGGGCAAACCGAGATCTTCGTGTCCGGCGCCCCCAAGGGCACGTGCGGTCGCGGTTCTGAGGCTGCTGCTGGTCCAGGTGAACGCTTCTTTCGCTAGGTTGTTACTCGTCCCCAAACAGTCAAATGCGATTGGATTATGTCTCGTGAGCTAAGAGCAATGCAGTCTGGGGACTCATTTTCAAGTAGGGTTCCACTGGCTGGTGGACTCTCTGCTAATGGCGTTCTGTGCTTAACGCCCCATTTATGGCCCCATAAATGGGCCTAGGTGTTTGGTTCTTTCCATTTTACAGATGAGAAAACAGAGGCAGCAAGTGTAGAGACTCCTTCGTGCCCAGGGAGGGCAGCGGTGCTGTCGCCATGGAGCCCGGCTGGCTCGGTTGTTGACTGAGTCTAATAGCAGTTGTTTCTGTGAAACTGATGCATTCATGGCATAAAATTTCAAAGAGCGAAAAATTATCATCTCATTTCATAGATGCCGTAATACATAATTAATTGTTTCGTGTAATCATTCTAGACCTTTCTGTACACATACACACAGACAGACCAGGGCAGGAAGTGCAAACTCCATGGCATTATTATACTGAGCACGGCACCTTCTTCATTTTCTTTTAAATAAGATAATGCAAATTTTACTTGAAGAAGATTCAATGGAAATGAAATTGGAAGACATTGCTAAAGTTCAGAATGCAACTCCTTTACCAGAAATGGCCCTCGTTCCCAAGTTACCGCTCTAAATTCAGGGGAACATGATGGAATCATTCAGCGGTTAGAAGCTTTGTTTTTTGCTTAGCAACTTGTTTCCAATTTCAGACTTCTCTTTATCTGGTGCTTTCTGGACAATCTGAAGACACGCCCGATCCACCTTCCTCTGGTCGTCATTCCCAACACCATGGTTTTAATTGTGTAAGACACGTGTTTCTATTTTCACGGTCACCGGGACTAGGCGCTAGAGCCATAATTCGCACGGCTGTTTTGTCTTAGCTTTATATTTAAATGACAACGCTTACTCCCAGGTTTGTCCTCTCCTGAGTTCTTTTGATTTACTTCTTACCTGAATGTATTTCACTGTCAAGCATTTTCTCCTGGAAGAACTCAGGGGTGCCGTAGTCTGAGAATTCTTTATGCTCGAGTCTTTTATTACTTACTTTTTTAACAGTATTTTATTGAGATGTCATTTGAGTCCATAGACTGTATAAATCCTAAACATACCACTTTTCTTGTGGACCAAGTGCTTTATTGAGGTATAATTTACATATAATAAAGTGTACATCTATAGAAGTTTTTAATGGGGAGCAGTCCAGTGTGACAAAGCATCAGCTTGAGCTCAAGTTGGCTTCTGAGTTGGCATGGGAGAAAATATTTACAAGCCATAGATCTGAAAGGGGTTTACTAGCTAAAATATATAAAGCTACGTATTGATAAATGGGTGATAGCATTAATATACAACTCAAGATAAAAACTCAAATAACTTGGGCCTCCCTGGTGGTGTAGCAGGTTGAGCGCAGCACTGTGAAACATCGACAGCAGAGTCACGTGAGTTCGATCCCTGGCCAGGGAGGGGACCCACATGGCACAGCAGACCTCTCCTGCCTCGCCCGCTGTTCCCCTCAGCAGTGTATTTCAGTCCATCTGCCTGGCCTGCTCCCCACTCTATCTCTGGTGAATCCTCTCGCCTCCCGTGACTCTGGCCTGTACCCCAACTCTTGTATGCATCAATAAATAAATCTTTAAAAACAAACAAAAGAACTCAAATAACTTGATACAAAAATGGGCAAAGGATCTGGAGAGACATTGGAAAGTTGTTCAGCATCATTCATCATCAGCGAAATGGGATCAAAACTGCAGTGAGATCACACCACCCGTGGGGTAGCATGGCTGGCTCGTCCCCCAAACACGAGGAGGTGAGGATGTGGGCAAAAGGAAACCCTGGTCTCTTACTGGTATAGGAATGTAGATCGTTAGTCATTCTGTAATACAGTATGGAAAGTCCATGAAAAAATAAAGATAGCATTACCATATGATGCAGCTATTTCACTTCTGGGTTTGTAATCAAAGGAAATAAGCCAGTGTTCTGAGGAGTTCCTTGCACTCCCTGTTTATTGCAGCATTATTCACAGTAGCTAAACTATTAACAGGTGAATGGGTAAGGAAAATGTATATATCATATACAAAGACTTCCTCCTGCATTTCTCTTTGAACCACTTCTGTTGCTATGTCTTACGTAGTTCACTGATCTTTTCTTCTGTGTTGTTGAGCTTCTCATTAAATCCATCCAGGATATTTTTCACTTTATCCATTTAGTTTTAATCTCTGGAGCTTCACTTTGGGTATTAAAAAAATCTTTCAGGTCTCTACTTGACTTTTTGAATATAAACTAAATTGTATAGTGACTGCTTTAATTGTCTGCTAACATCTATGGGCTGCATTTGAGTAGTAGATTTTTCCCTTTGTTATTTTGGGTGATATTTCCTTGCTTTGAATGGCAATATTTGGTAACAGATATTGGGAATTTCACTTTGTTGAGTGCTGAATAAGTTTAAATTCCTGTACACAGTTTTGAAATTGCTCTACAACTAAATCAAGTTACCTGAAAATAGTTTGATATTTTGGTCCTTAAAAAAATTTCTTTGATGGGACCAGAGAAGTTTAATCCATCTAGGGGTAATTCTTTCCCATAACTGAGCAGGACAATTGTGAGTTCTTACCCCAGCCTCGTGAGTCAGGAGGATCGGTGGGGCTGGCGGAAAGAGGCACCGTACTGGCCCGAGTGATCACCAGGTCTTGTTCTCTCTGATCTCTTTGGATGATTCTTTCCTTGGCTGTGTATCAGTTCTTTATAGCGATGTACTGAATAATATTCCAGAGGGCACTTGAAGACTGTCCTGTGTTTCTTTGAATGTATGGTGGGTTTTTTTGGGTTGCTTTTAAAGTTTTTACCTTTGGTTTCTCATCAAGATCTCTATCGTAGGCCTAGGTGTGATTTTCATTGTACTTTCCTATCTTGGGTTTGTTAAGCTTTGCATATCTCTAAGTTTGTGTTTCCTACCAGTTTTGAAAATGTCAGATGTTATTACTTCTGATATTCTTTTTCTGTCTCACTTTCTAGCTCCAATTAAAGATGTGCGAGATCATTTGATATTGTCCTCTAGCTCTGTTAAAAAACACTTTGTGTCTCGTTGCTTCAGTTGGGAGAATTTCTATTGATTTATCTTCAGATTCACTAATCTTTTCTTCATCATATCCAGTCTGCTTTGAAACCCATTAAACACATTTTTCATTTCAGAGATTGTATTTTTTAGCTCTAGAATTTCCATTTGATTTTTCTAGAGTTTACATTTTTTCTTTTGAATTATCTCTGTATTTTCACCCATATTACTAGGATCTCTTTCAAGTCCCTTCACATACTTTACATAGTTATTTCATAGTCCTTTCCTCTAATTTCACCATCAGCATCATGATCTGTATCTAGTCACCTATTTTTCTCTTGATTTTCTTTCACATTTTCCTCCATTTTAACATATCCTACTAAAAGAAATTCTTTTTGAAGTATTTGGAAATAAGTATTAAAAGCTGAGTTGATAGTTTATAACAGAAATGGCTCAACTTTTCTTTCTGGCAGGTAGCAAACATGTTAGTCTCTTCAGTCTAATGAGAAGTTGAGCTATTTGGGGATGGCTTGCTATTTTTGTAAGTTTCAGTTTTCCTCTGTGTAATGTCTTAAAGGTAGGAACAAGGCCTCTCCCTCAAAAGATACTTGTGATTTAAAAACCGTAAAACTATAAGATACAACTCTGCTTTTCAGCTAAGCCCCAGGTCCCTATAATACTCCTTACTTAGAAAATGTGCAGTGTGTGGGGAATGGGTGTGGCTCCAGCAGACCCTAATCCCCACACCTGTCCAGGTAAGCTATTAAAATTTTGTCAGGCTCCTCTTTGTCTCATCAAAGTTCTGTCTTTGATTTCCGTCATATTGTTTTAATATTTTTTTCTAAAATTACTTTGATGTGATATTTTATTTCCCATTAAAAACAATTCTTCCTGATCTTTTATTTCCCCCTCCCTTTTGCCATTATATATCTACTTTCCTTTGAACTCTTGTTTCTCTTTTTATTTTAAGAGATCTCTTATCTCCATTATTTCCTTGTGATTATGCAGAACTCATCTTATGTTTCCTTGATTGACTCTACTTGCAATGGATATTTTTAAGAAATGGACTTATCACCCACTTTTTTGGAGGAGGATAAGGCTCATGCTCTTTATATTCTTATTAGAAATTTTGAAACCACTTAGTCTATTTCCAAAAGAGCTGGACCAGTTTTGTCATTTCAAACTCTCTTTGTAAAACTCTGGTTTAATTTTATTTTTCTGCTCTCTGGACACATTCCCCAACTTACTTTGTGCTCAAGGCCAAGCTATTTCATTCCCAGTCTCTTTGCATGGTCACCTGGTAATATCCACCCCTTCTGTTTTGCCTGCCTTCTCTCTGGCTAGATCACAGGCATTTAAACTGGTGGGATAGCTAAGCTTCACCTTCCCCATCATCCTGAGGGTCAAAGTGGGTCAGCACGGGGGCTCTCCCATGTCCTGACCATACCCTTGATTTCATCCAGACTAGAGGTTATTTATTTTCTGTAAGCCTTTCATATCTGTGACATTTATTTTCAAGGAAATTGGCTTCCAGCTTGATGTCTGAGGAGGTATTTGTTGAGAGTCAGCCTCACCAAAAATAATGATAATAATGACAATAGCAGCTTCTGGCTGCCAGGTGCATCGCCCACATTATCTCTAATCCTCCCAGCAGCCCTGCATGGTAAATATTATCTCTATTTTGCAGATATATTTTATTTTTACCCTAGCATGTACTGGGGAGGTTTATAGGAGGCTTTATAAGGATTCATAAAAACACAGCATCATAATGAAAGGTAAAGGCAGAGAAAATATTTCTAAAAAGCCATGCAGAAATGGATTTTGATTGCATTTAAGGATCTCATGAGCCGCTCACACAGCAGAACTGTGATCCAAACCTGGCTCTTATGGCTGATAGCAGTGCTGATCTTTTTGCTAAACCGGAGTGATGAAGGCTGAGCGATGAGCCAGGCAAACCCATGGGGGCCGGTCTAAAGGTGGGTGTTTGAGCTTGCGTGCCTGGCCAGGTTCAGAGCTTCAGGCATGCTGAGTGCAGCTGTGAACAGGAGGCTGTCTCTCAAAATCTCCACTTGCTGGGCTAGAACTCAGGAGGCAGCAGCGTCACTCCTCCCCCCCCCCCCCCCCCCCCCCCCCCCCCGATGACGCTCTGGAATGGATCATCACCGAGTTCCTTTATGAAAGCCGCTCGACAGTGTCTCTTGGGTACTTACAGGCTAAGCAAACAGTGATGGGTGCAGCAGCCCAGAAGTGAACAGGACAGACTTTGCCTCTGCCTTCAAGGAGCTCACAGTCCAGGAGGCAAGGCCGATATTCAAGAATTAAGCACGCACCTAATAAGCAAATTAACAGGTGCTAGGAGAGCAGCCAGGTGGTGATGAGGAAACTAGTGGAGTTAAACTGGGGTGGGAAGGGTGGTCAGGAAGCACTCGCTGAGAAATGTCAGGTGAGCAGAGAGTTTTAGCTGACACTGCTGCCTGGGGTCTGGAGTGCCTTCCTTTGATAATGGAACTTTTGGGGAGGCCCATTTCATGTGTATTAGACGCAGCTGCCCCTTAGTCTCAGATGTGTGTGACCCCCATCAGTGTCCTCCAGGATCCTGGTCCGGCGATGGTTCAGGGTTAGGTGCATGTCTGAGAGAAACCAGAATCTGTTGTGGAGTGTTCCAGCCGGGAACAGGGAGACAGGGAGGGTGCTGCCTTCCCAGCGTGTTTCCGCCATGTGAGTCAAGGTTTCTGACAACCAGCCTGGAACTCGTACAGAGTAAGAGGGAGACTGAGGACAATGGCGTTGGTTGCCATCCCTCAGGCCCTGCATCCACCAGGCCCCGCAGACACCAAGATCCGGGCGTGCTCAAGTCCCTGATGTAGAATGCCATAGCATTTGCATGTAACCAGTGTACGCCCTCTTGCATGCTTTAAACCACCTCTAGATGACTGGCAATCCCCAAAGTAGTGGAAATGCCATGGAAATGCTGTATGCTGTATTGTTTGGGGAGTAATGACAAAGAAAGAAGTCTACCATTCGGTTCAGACGCAGCCCTGGTTTACCCAGCTACTCAGTGCCATTTTCTTTCTGTGGTTGGTTGAAGCCACCATGCAGAACCTGGGGTGTGGATGGCCAGTTGTACTTTGAGACCCCAAATCTACCCTTGCCTGAGCTGGCCTTTTTAGTTATACAAAAGCAGGCGGTTATGTGTATTCAAATTGGGAATCAGATACAGAGTACTTATATCTGGACGGATAGAAAAATAGAAATTCACACATGTAGACTGGGAGGAAGAGTGTTCCACGCAGGGGGAACAGCATGTGGAGCCTGAAGTAAGAGAAAGCTTGCTATTGCTGGGTGGAAGGGGGCCAGTGTGGTTAGAGTGAGGGGACTGGTGACAAAGTGCCATCAGTGGCCCAGATGGGGGAGGTGTAAAAGGAGTCGTTGGGTTGGAAAGTGTCACCCCAAATTCATGTCCATCTGGAACCTCAGAATGTGATTCTTTTGGAAATAGGTCTTTGCAGATGTAATCAGTTAAGACGAAGCTACGCTGGACAGGGTGGGTCCTGAAGGTGATGGTGGTGTCATCCAAGGCCTGTGTTCCGACACAGAGACGCCTGGGGAACGCCACGTGACCACAGAGGTGGGCTGGAGCAGCAGCAAGCCAGGGACACTGTGCATTCCAGCAACCAGCAGCTAGAAGGTGAGGCGGGATTTCCCCCTAGACCCTTTGGGTGGAGCAGGTCCCTGGTGGGATCCCAGATCGCTGGTCTCCAGACGGAATATCCTCTGTTTTGAGCTGTCCTTGTTACTGCAGCCCGAGACGGTAAGCCCGGGGGTGGGGAGGCAACTCCCAGGCACATCCTGCGGTCACCCTGACGATCTCCAGCACGAGCACGCTCCAGGTACCCCAGGAAAGCTGCTCACCACCGTGCCTGGACCGACGTCTTCCTCTCGCGCCTTCATTTTGCTTCCTGAGTCTACTTCGCTCCAAAATGACTTACACCCACATCCTGGACTCAGGGTCTGCTCTGGGGGCATCCAAATGAAGACAGATGCTTTTCAAGCAGCAGTGGCCTGGTAGGTCTGCAGGAGACACATCTGGT
The DNA here is from genome assembly GCA_019455555.1 of Galemys pyrenaicus. Taxonomy (NCBI): domain Eukaryota; kingdom Metazoa; phylum Chordata; class Mammalia; order Eulipotyphla; family Talpidae; genus Galemys; species Galemys pyrenaicus. Next base: position 2,724,278 of record JAGFMF010011768.1, read on the forward strand.
GGCCTTCTAGAGAGCCCTCAGTGGGCCGAGGGGGCGGGTGTCCTCCTGGGAAGAACTGGAGTGAGAACAATGTCTGAGATCCAGGAAGAACTTGAAGCCGTTTGGAGAACGGCTGGCAGAAGATGAGCGGGCTGCAGCAAGCTCACTTAGGGGCTTCTCTTCTTTTTGCAATTCATGATCTGAGCCGAGGTTTCCACTGGGAGGAGAGAGCCCGCATAGACACCGCGAGATGTGATTTTCTCCCCAGAATCCAGGGACCTCTTGTTATGCTGCTTGCCCTCTTCGTTAACACTCAATTGCCGAGTAATTCTCATTACCTCTCCTTGCTGACAGACAATGAACAGCTGTCAAGCTTGTCTTACAAAACAAGACAATTTCTTCCCCATTAATGTGGCTCGGGATCTGAAAGAGCCGAGGAGCACTCGCTGCTGCTGTAATGGAACATTCGGGCAACGTCCCTGCCAGCCCGGTTTTCAAGCGAGCAATAATTTCCCTGCTGTCATGGGAGGCAGAGGTGGGAACAGGGAGGCCCACAAAGGCGACCTTTTGAATCTGCTTCTTGCTCTGGTTCCCATTGCCCTTTCAGAGAGAAACCTAAGTGCAACCCTTTTGGGATTGGTGTATAATTTGCGTTTGCAATTTGATGGGATGTGTGGGACTTGCTCTTACCTGAGATTGTATGTTAATTACAGTCAGACAGGAAATGAGCTGATCCAGAAGCTGAATGTTGGAAGGGGAATGAAAGATTAGCTACAGATGGAATGCCAGGCACACAGCAAGCACTGTGAGTCTGTCCATCTGTCTCTACATCCATCCATCCATCCATCCATCCATCCATCCATCCATCCCTCCATCCATCCATCCATCCATCCATCATCCATCTATCCATCCATCCATCATCCACCCATCATCCATCCATCCTCTCCCTTTGTCCTTTTCTTTCTTCCTCCTTCCCTCTTGTCCCTCCCAACCTTATTTTTGATGTCTGAATCAATGTGTACCCATTAAATATATATCCAAATGGTAGCCACCCTCAGTTTGAATACTGCCAGTGACAGGTAAATCACTTCTTATTTCATTCCACCTCACTCTGAAAATGTGACTACTCACTACTAAATGCTGAGGGGAAATTTATCTGTCTGTTCTCCTGTCTAGTGGTGTTCTCCAGTAGCCCAATCCCCTCCCTGACCACACACAAAAGCTTGTCTCTATTCCACCTGAGTGGAGGCAGTAAAGGCAGTGCTCAAATGCCAGACAGTATTTTATTTTTTTAACTAAAAGAGTATAGACAATTTCTCAACATGTTTGTTCTCCTAGAAACAAGTTCCAATAGTCTTTGTCTCTTTTGAAATGGTGGTTTTGACTCCAGGTTTGAATCTTACCAGTGGGATTCAGACATGGAATATCACCTCCCTTTTCCTGAACCATGTACTTCTATTGATGGAACCTAAGATAACAATGTCAAAAATGTTTTAAGTTTCAGTTTTTTAGTGGCAGCCACTTTATACTGATATTTCTTGTTCAGCTCAACCTTGACTGAGATCCTTAAATCAGGAGTTAGAAAGGTAAAATATTGGCAGAGGCCAGGCAGGTAAGGTGAACAGTGAAAATTCTGGGTGAGGTTCCTGATAAACTGAAGGGGAATCCCCTTCATAGCAGGTGGTAGTTTTCAGCTCCAGCTTATTGTTACCATGGAGGGTGTAAACTCAGTGTTAAAACTGAGGAAATTACATATAAAAATCCAACTTACAACTTCTTTCAAAAAATCCCCAAGGGTCTGACGACTTTGAGCTCATGTTGTAGCATGAGCTGAGCTGCGGCTGCCAGAGGCCCGCGACAACTGCAGAAGCAGCTGGAGAACACTGGGCTACTTTCTAAGTGACAACATAACTTAATCTGTCAAATGGGGTGAGTCAAATGGTTCTCAGGAGCGGCGGGTACAGTGATGCTCAGACTCTGTTTCCTGAATTTATGAAAGTTGTAACAAGGGGAGAGACCTGGGCTGGGAGATTCTGGAGTCCTAGCATCTTACACTTCATTATGAGAAATTTGTAAGCTTATTACTTCAGTATCTCTGGTAGAGAATGGAAGAGAGATGAATAAACAAGTACTAAGTATACGCTGTAGGGTTGGGGAGAGAGAAGGATAAGGATGGAACAAAAAACAGGAAAGGGGGAGAGAGTAGGGATGGGGCTGGAGGAACTAATAGATGCAGAGGTCAGGGGAGGCCACTCTGACAAGGTGATTTGATTGGAGACCTGCAGGAAGGGAGCGGATAAGCTATGATGATAGTGGGAGAAGTGGATGTTTAGGTGGCAGGTGCAAAGGTCCTGGGGTCAGAATGCTTTTGGTGTGTGAGGGGTAACAAGGGGCCTGTGTCTAAGGAACAGGTGAGGGATGGGGCAGCACTGGAAAGGGGTCCCCACCTTGTGAGATATGATGGGTTAGGGGAGTAGACGTTAATTATGAAGCAATGTCCTTGGAGGTTGGGGCAGGGAAGGGAAAGATGGGCAAGGAGGCTGCTGCAGTGTGCCAGGTAAGGGATGCTAGCAGTCTCGCCTAGGAGTGGAGGTGTAGGTGGGCAGAGGTGACTGATTTTGGGCATTGGTGTGTTGATGTGTTGGATCTGGGGTACAGAGGGAGAGAAGAGTCAAGGATGCGTCAAAGTTTTCAGCTGCAGAGACTGGGTTGAGGACTAACTGGATCAGGAAAATGGTAGAAAGAGCAGACTTGGAGGAAGGGGGGGCATAGATTGGGGACTGAGACATGATCATGTCAGTTGCATATGACAGAGGAAGAAAGAGTGACCCAGTATGTCCCTGGATCTTCACTGGAGGCTGTATTAGTTTCCTGTTGCTGCTGTAACAAATCACTGCAAACATATTGAAAACAACACAGTTCTGGAGGGACACCCGTTCCAAAGTCTGAATGGGTCTCTCAAGGCTATGATCCAGGTGTAGCAAGGTGGCATATCTTTCTGCCTCTTTGCCTTTTCCAGTTCTGGGTGCTGTCTGCATCCCTTGGCTTTTGGCCCCTTCCCATCTTCAAAGCCAGGAGGGCCACACTCTGACTCACCGCCCACCTCACTTTTTCCATTAGAAGGTCTCTTGTGATAATCTGGGCCTATCTGGATAATCCAATGTAATCTCTTAAGATTCTTACCTTAATAACAGCTACACGATTCCTTTGCCACGACAGGTGATGTCTCAATTCTGGGAATGGGCTGTGGACGTCTTTGGGGACCATCATTCTGCTCATCACACAGATCAACTTCTTCCGCATGCCTCTCCTGGGACGGGGTGTGAGTGGAGTGTGGTCTCCAACTTGTCTCAGATCTTCAGAACAGTTTAGGGAGGGAGATTTTACTGAGACCCTTAGGTAACAAAAATCTAATGGTGTCTTGAGTAGATGATGAAAGGGACATTAATGAAAAAGCCTTTTGACTGGTGTGTATCTCTGAAATTCTAAATCTTTCACTGAGTCCTCTTAAAACTACCAGTTATATAAACTGAAGTCTGTCTAGGAGGAGGCTTCAAAATCCCCCTCAAGTAAGTCGCTATCTCTTTGAGTTGGGCTCTCTGTTTGTAGTTTTCCACTCCCCACTACTCCACGTTGTTCAGTCCCGATCCTTTTAATGCATGTTTGGGTGTTTGTTCCAGTAAAACTTTTTATTATTCAGGCAGTTATTCGGGGCCAGATGTATAAATGGGGCTACAAGTGAGCGATCCCCGTGGAAAATGACTTACCTGAGAGCAGATTATTTCTCACATGCCAGGGACTCAAAGGAGCTGCATCCAGGGTGGTTCCTCAGGGTCTTGGCTCTGGGTCAACATCTCAGTTTCTCTTGGCTTCTCCCAATGGGCCCAAGATGTTGGCTGCTGCTCTGTTATCATATGCCTCATGTCGACGTCCAAAGCAGGAAAGCAGAGTGGGAGAATGCTGGTTGTCTAGGCGACTGCTAATGCTTGGGGCATTTACCGTGTGCTCGTTTTTATTCTGGGTGCTGCTGACGTTTTACGTCATGTCATTCTGAGCAACACAGCTGGGAAGTTTTCAGCGCCTTAGAGATGCTAAGCAATTTACTGAAAGACACCCAACTGGAGTTTGAATCTGAGTCTACCTGAGTCCCAAAACTTGTGTGCCTTCTACCAAGATCCAGCAGCTTCTAGATCAGGGTTCCTCAAGGTGAACACCATGACCTGTGGGACTGAACTGAGCCATCGGGTCACTTGGCCAAAGCCACACGACTGGACTGTCCTCAGGGCTTCCCTCCAGCCTCGCGGCGCCCCCAGCGTCCCCGTGCACGAGTTCCCACTGGCTCTGACTTCCAAGTGGAAACACACCACAGCATCCTCGGCCGAGCCCAGGCCAGGGAGGCCTGCCTGGCTTGGATGCTTGCGGACCGTGGCCAGGTCTCCAGGCGGGGAGCTCAAGGAGACTGGTGCTATGGACTGAACACCACCCCACCCGCGTCCAACTTCTGTGTTGGGCAGTTAGGTTTAGATGAGGTCATGTGGGTGGGGCTCCCAGGGGGAGGAGAGGCCACAACAGGCGGGCAGCAAGACCAGAGCGTTCCTCTCTCTGCCTAGTGAGGACACACGGAAGGTGGCGTCTGTCAGGCAGGAGGACCGCACGGAACCCCACACCTGAGCCCGACTGTGCCTGACCTCAGACTTCCAGCTGCCAGAGCGGCTGCTTCTCAAGCTCCCCTGCCCCCAGCCTCTGGCATTTTGCTGTAGGCTGGCGACCAACCAGGCCACATGGACAAGTTCTCCGGATCCTGGAGGCTGGGCGGGGCTGGCTTCCTGGGTGCAGGACTGGTAAGGTTTAAAGGACCTGCATTTGGCTCAATGCTATGCTAGCACCATCTTGGAATTCTTAACACTTCTTAGCAAGGGTCCTGCATTTTCATTTTGCACCGGGTCCCCATGTTATGTGGAGATGGAAGGAAGGAAGGAGGCGGCTCTGAGAATGGCACTCGCAGGGGACGGCTGTAGGGAAGCGTCTGGGGAGAGCAGGGGATGTGCGGACCCTTCCTGACGCCCTAGACCTGCTCCGTCCCCAGGCCCTGCCGCCCCACAGTCCCCCCACCCTCATCCAGATGTGGTGCCTCCTGTGACGCTGATCACGGAGGACGTCAATCACGGACGCAGGGGGACTAGAGGTGGCACGAAGGTCCTGCACCGACCACCCAGCCTGACCACCCACCACCACCCATCTTGGCTCATTTCCACCCTCCAGTGACTTCCTTTCCTGCATTATTTTGAAGTTAACCCCAGAATTCTATCACTTAGTGTGTAGAGCTTTTAGATGAATCTCTGAAAGGTAAGGGCAATTAAGAAGACTCAGCCACAATGATCACATCTCGGAAATTAATAATTCTTTCATATCATCCAATATCCTGTCGGCACCTAGGAACTATAATTGCTTCCTCTTTCCCCACCATCCTCCTACATTCAATCTGTGAGTCCCGATTCTTGTCAACGCAAGACCCACCCAGAATCTGCGCATGCAGCCTCCTCCCCGCGCCCCCCACCCCATCCTCAGCCAGGACAGTCTTGGACCTGGGGGCTGTACATCCCAGCTCTCACCTCGGCCCTCTTCTTGGTCCACCTCTTGCCCCACCTTCCACCCCTCTCTCCTCCCTTCCACATGGGCCTCCTCGCTGGTCCCCAAATATGCCCCCTGTGCTGTCTCCCGGGGCCCTCACCTGGGCTGTTCCCTAGTGCTCGGATTCCCGTCAACCAGTTCACCCCATGGACCCCCCCACCCCCCGCATTGTCCCAGGTCTTGGTCTATGTCACGTCCTCTGAGGGACCCTCCTGATGAACTCATCCACCGCCCCCTTCTGGCTCTATCCCCAGCCAGCCAGGGCATCCTCCAACGACTGCTTCTTGTCTTTCCTTCCAACTCAAGTGAAGTTGGACAATTCAAGCACCCAACTTGTGCACGGTGCAGCCACAGGGCTGGGCGGCTGCTGGCACAGTCAGCCCTCCTAACGCTGGCTGCAGAGCTTTCCCCGGGTTCTTCTGCCCCAGAGCCAGGCAATGGCTCCGCAGCCAAGCTGCACAAAGAAAACATCCCCAAGAGCCTCGTAGTACCGGGAGATCTGATGAGGGGTAGGGCAGGCTTGGGGTGGTCATAGGGACAGGACAGAGGCTTTTTTGGGGGGGAATCAATCCCTGCAGGGAGTCTGGGAGGAGCTGGAGGTGGCCTTGTCTCCCCTGGACCCACCCTCGGTCCCCCATCTCATCTCAAGCTTGTCCCCAGACCCCCAAAGTGAGTTGGGTTGGCAAATTCTGGAAACAGGACACCCCACACTTACTCCAGGAAAACCTGGGGACAGAGGAGAGTTTTCCTTTCCAAAGTGCATCTGCTGTGGCCTCGCCCCCAAGCCCACCCCCCAGTGGGGGCCTTGGCGCCTAAGGGGCACCAGCGTCTCCTGGAAAACAGCTCACAGACGCTTCCCTTCGACTCAGACTCGGGGCTCACCCAGGGACCCCAGATGCTGCTGACGTTTGTGCCCCCTGCACGCCGAGGAGCGCGAGTGGAGTCTGCGTGAGACTCTGCACGTCCCCGATGCCGCCCTAGCGGGCCGAGGCTGATCACGCGCTGTCTAGACCTCCGGAAGCGCTCAGCCACCCCGACCGGCTCGGCACAACCCGGACGAGGCTGCAGTAAAAATAGCTCCACGCAGGTTTAAAGGTAAAATTAGCCCCGGCGCCAGGCGTTTACCCGGTTGTGGGGACGCTGGGAGCCCGGCACTGGAGTTTGCCTGTGCGTGCGTGCATGCGTGCTGCTGTTTGAAGACGCGGAGGGGCACCACGACACAGGCCGTGGGCACCACGACACAGGCCGTAGCCGCCAGCCGCAGGAACCGGCGCGCAGGGGCGTTTCCTGCCAGAGCACTTCACGCAAACGACCTCAGGCAACAGGACTCTGCTCTCGAGGTGCCCGAGGCGCGTCTGGAATAAGCAGGGGTCGCGGGCGGGGGAGCGGACCCCAGCCCCGCTCCTGCTTCTGCCATCACGAGGGCCCAGGCTGCGGACGCGCCACTCACCCAGCCTCGGCTGCCTGTCTCCGTGTGCATCTGGGTCCCGACGCCCCTTGTGAGGGCTGCGGACCCCCCTGCGCAGTATCTTAATCCGACCGCATCTGCAGAGCCCCCGTTCCCAAGACGGGCCCGGCCGCAGGGGCTGGGGCCAGGGGCCTCAGCACACCTCTGGGGGGACATGACTTGAGCACCCACTGCCCGCTGGGCCCTCGGAGGCTGAAGCCCGAGCCGGCCACTGCTCAGTCTTGCGGGCTGACCCCGGCGCGCGTGCTTGGAGGTCTCCGCAGCGGCTGGCCCCTGCTGCCCTCCCAGATGCAACCACTGGAATCCATTCCCCGGGGTGCTGGCCGCAAGCGCTTTGAATCTCCCAAAGGAAGACTCTTCACTGGCAGGATCTCCGGGGTTCTAGTGGTTGCGTGAAGACCCCCGCTGGGAGCTGGAGCGGTGCTCTGGCGAAACCGGGAGAGAGGGAGGCCCACTCCAGGCCTGCCCACACAGCGTGCTACGCTGGTAGTGTGGGTTGTGAGGGGTGTCGAGGGACAGCCCAGCCCCCAACTGGGTGGCCTGTGTGATGTGACGCAGCCCGACGCCCCCGCGTGTCCCTGAAGGGTGCGCCCAGCACTGGCTCGGGAAGTGCCTGAGCTGCCCTCTGCGCCCAGCGCCCCCAGGGGCCCAGCGGGCCAGGCTCAGTGCTCAGGGAGCCTCCCCCACAGAGGAGCAGCCCGGGCAGGCGGTGACCACGGGCCTGTGCCGTCCCTCCCTGGGAGGCAGCGGAGAAGGGACTCGAGTCGCATCCATCAGGGCAAAGGCCAGTCGTGAGGCAGGGGCTGTCCCGCAAAGCCACCTTTTCTTGAAGCTTCCATCAACAGACTGCGAGCAGCGAGCCCAGGAGGCGCCCGCTGATTTCACCACGAATTTCACCCTCATCCCAGTGGTGTCTAGACGCCCGGGTCTGCACAGCTCCGGCGGCCGGGCTGGCCCCGCAGAGAGGCGGCGGCTGAGCAGCGGACTTGGGCTGCGGGCGGCACAGCCTGGCAGGAGGCCTGGCCCGGCACCTGCCTCCGGGGGCTGGGGGGCGGGTCCCGCTCTTAGCGGATGGAGACGCCCCCTTCAGGGCACCTGGACCCCACTTCTGCCTTCTTCCTCACTCCCAAATCTTATTGGCCACCGAGTGTTGCCATGTCTTTGCGCCAGGCTTCCAGAACCGCCCCCTTCGTCCTCATTTTCTCTGCCTCCGGTGGTGGGCTCTAGGCTGGGCACGTCCGCGTTCGCCGCCTCTTCCTCTGCAAGCAGCAGCGATGCTCCCGCCACCCAAGACCTGGGGATATGGACGCTGGGGCCAGTCACTGCAGGCGGAGAGACTTGTCTAGGAAGAAGGCCGGACAAGCTCTGAGGAACCCGGGACAGGACCCTGGAGGAGAGGTGGCTGGAGACTAACGAGGGTGGGGAGACCCACGTGTATCGTGCTTGTACCAGGGCTCAGAGCAGAGGGGGTGAGGTAAGGGGCACTTGCTTTGGCTACAAAATTTAAGGAGTTGCCCCCTCAATCAGCCGGGGTAAGTAACGTCTTATTGCAATATTTCAAAAATTAAAATTAATGCCAAAAATCCATGATGACCAAAATATCGAAGGTTTACATGAGATCATACAGGCAAAGTTTCTAGCATGGAGCCTGGCATGCAGCAGGCATTTAAGAAATCGAATGCAACAATGAGATTGTACAGGCACACCTTGGAGATGGTGCAGGTTTTGTTCCAGGTCACTGCAATAAAGCAAGCATCACGATAAAGGGAGTCACATGGGTTTTTCTGGCTTCCCTGTGCCTGTCAAAGTCACGTTGACAGTGTTCTGGAATCTGTTAAGTGTGCAATAGCGTCTCAACGTGGAGGCAAAGTGAGCACATGCTGTTGGAAAAATGGCCCACAGATCTGCTGGGGGCGAGGTTGCACAGGCCTCCTGTTTGGAACAAGCACCGTATTGGGAAGGCCAGGGAAAGGAGGCTTGCCTGTACTGGTGCTGCTGCCGGCGGCCAGGCGCGGCTCAGGCCTCCGAGGCCTTAACTTATGTAACCTTCACCTCTAGCCCTGGGGTCTGGGCTTCATCACCCCTGTTTTATAGATGAGAGGACAAAAGCCTGCAGAAGCGAGAGGTGTGTTCACATCCAGACACGGAGCAAGGGGCGGAGTTGGAAAGAAGAACAGATAAAGGTACCCCCAACCCCTTTGAATAAACTGTCATGCCATCGGCTCTCACCGTGGATCACAAGGAACCCTGCAATTTCCCTGCACCTTCCTTCTGGATTAATCTCCATAGGAAGGGCCCAGTGGGGCCATTTCCCGATGCCAGTAAATAAAGAAGATGAAATAACAGCAGGTATGGCTTTGCGACCAGGAGCTCTAATACCTGTTACAAGTGGAGGACGGAAAACCAGCTCCTCTTGGCTCTGGCATCAGCCTAATCGCTGACACTATTGATTTGACTCCTTCCAGCCCCTGACAGCAGTGCCAGCGAGGAAGACATTATCGGGCGAGAAGGAGGAGGGAGAAGAAGCAGGAGGGCTTAATCAGGTTAACCTCCCTCAGATGCCAAGTCCCGGGGAGAAGTGACCGTCTCTCTTCCAGGACAGAGCCCACAGGTGCAGGAGGTGGGCCGCGGAGGGCAGGCCTGTCCATTCCAATAAGTCTCTCTTATAAACCTTGGGGTGTGATTTGGCTTGAAAACTCAGTTATGGTCGCTTTGAAAAGTAAAGTCATATGCATATTTTTTAGCTTAAACATGATGTGTCTATTTGTCACAGCTTATTTCCTAGAACAAAGTCAGAACCAATTGGTTATTATTGAATTTAATTTTCTCACTTGCTTGTTGATTGTTGTCTGTCCCCCAGCCTGTAGACGTACGTGCTGTGCTGCAGCCGGGGTCTCTGCCCGACTCCTGCAGGGCGGGAAGCTGGGGCTGGCCACTGGAGGAGTGTTTACACCAGGGGAATTGGCCAGTGTTCCCAGCCAGGCTTGCCCCAAGCTCCTCACCTGCCACCGCCAGGCTGAGCACTCCCCTCTCCTCTGTGCTGCTCAGCCTCTGGGTGACTGTCTCCGGCCCCTGGACAGATGGGCTGGTGGTGGGCTCTCTGAGGGAACTGTTTCAACTCAGTGTTACCATAGTTCACTACGAGCTTGTATCAGACACCAGGGAACTTGAGAGGGGAAACTCAGTTACTGCCCCATACAGGCAGTATTTCATATAAAATGTTGAGACAAGAAAGTAGGTAGAAGTTCTGTCTGTTGCTCCTCTCTATAAATAAGCCAGTCACAAGCTATTTGCCTCATCCACTGACCATTTAATTTCTTAAGAGGCTATTCCTTTAAGAGTCTTTCTACTGGCCAATTGCGTGGGCAGTCAAGAATTTGGAAGGATTGATAGTCTCTTAATTTTTCTAACTGGCACTTTCTCCTCCATTTCTTTTCAAAAGCAGAGGACCAAAATACCATCATAATATTTCATGTTACATACTTGAATATCTGCCACAGGAACATTTTCCTTTCTTTCCCTAATGAAATGAGGAGTGTGATTCCAGTTTTTATGTTCTCATAAAACACATTCATCACCTAAAAGCCTTCTTATGCTACTGAAACTACCGAAGACCTACTGTGTGTCTGGTCCTTTACATATATTAACACATATTTAGACATCCACTAAGTCCTCACTTAACATCCTTGATAGCTTCTTGGGAACTATAAGTGAAAAGATGCATCATGAAACCAGGTCTTCGAATAAGACCTGGGTGTTCAGGGTAGGCCTGGACTTTTCCTCATCAGCACAAGGTTGAACAAAATGAATCTGAGGGTCAGCTGTATTAAGGGGTGGTTGCTGGATACAGTTTGTGGTGCCCAAGACAAAAGCCTGTAAATAAGTTCCCTGGTTATTAAAGCTGCCTCCTACCAATCTGGACCGGTCTTCCTTTTCCTTTGGTCTCTCCTTGCCTCCCTGTACAGGGCCAGTTTCAGATCTTACCTGAGGTTGTGATCCACCAGAGATCACTGGTTTGACGTCAATCCTGCTGATGACCTACCAGAAGTGACGCACCTGGTGGAGAGTTGATATTTAAATCTGGCACTCAAGTCTTTCCAGACCTCTCAACTCGGGCTCCTCCCACGTTTTAAGACGAACTAATTGATCCTTCATGAGCAATATTGAACTTTCTTCTCTTAGTGGGATCCTTGACCCAGTTATAGGAAAAGTTAAAACTTTCAGGCACTTACACAGTGTCTAATTGTATTTTAATATTTGATGTGCTTAGAAACGTATGAAGAATTAGTGCTAATTCTGAGCTGATGATCACATTCCAGCTTGTCTTATGGTTTGTGAACTGTGGCCTTCGGGACATTCTTGAACTTTCCCCCCTAATTATCACCATGTGGCTGTGAATGATGCTTCTATTCAAGGAGCCTGTCAAGACTTCACTTTTGGCCATTAAAAAAATCTGGATGCTTGAGATGGCTGGTCAGAGTTCTCTGAAGATTGGTGGTACTGATTGCCTACAAAATGGTTTCCCCCCGGATTCCTTTGAGAAGTCAACCTCTGCCCACATGTGGGTGTAGGTCCATTGTTTTACTTTACTTTCTAATTTTTTTTTAAAGATTTATTTATGCACACAAGAGCTGGGCACCACGAGCTGGGGTACAGGTCAGAGGCAGTGGGGTTGGGTGGGGGCGGTGAGAGGATCCACCAGAGACAGAGAGGGAAACAGAACAGGCAGACTGACCGAAACACACTGCTGCGGGGAGCAGCGGGAGAGGCAGGAGAGGTCTGCTGCGCCATGTGGGTCCCCGCCCTGACCAGTGGCAGGGATCGAACTCCTGCTGCAGTGGCTGCGGTTTGCTTCATAGTGCGTTGCTTAACCCACTGCGCCACCAGGAAGGTCCTACTTTCTAATTTTTAAAAGTAAATGTCCCTTTTGGGAGATCATTTTAGATTCACATTCAGTTGCAAGAAAAAGCATAGAGAGAGAACATGCGTCTGCTTCAAGTTTCTATCAGTGACAACGACTTGTACAACCAGGACAATATCACAAACGGGGTATTGACCCTGGTGGGGTCGAGATGAGAACAGTTCTGTCACCACCAGGGTCTTTCCTGTTGCCCTGTCCAGCCAGTTAAGGAATTTTATGTTTGAGATGGGTTAAATCACCTGATAATGAAAGGAAAGCTAGAATGAACTATTTTCTCCAGGTTGAATTTTTTCTTCTTTCAGTTTACAGGATTGGCACTGCTTACAGATAATCACTGTTAAAGAAGGTCAGCCAGTACCCCTACTTCTTATACAGCTCTTCTTTCACATTTATTTGATCTGACTTGTGGGCTTTATGTAATCTTGGTGTTTCATCAATCAACTGAAGCAAGAGTCAACATTTTGGGTAATGTCTGTGTCCTTCTGAAACTTTCCAGACTCTGGATTGCAAGTCTGAGAATTCTGAGAGCTCATGAGAAGAAAAAAAAATCACTCATTGAGACTTCTGGGGGAAAGATAGCTCTGGAATGAAAACAAAGGTTGTATTTTCAGCATTGAATTTCTTTCGTTGATTCTGATAGGGCCCTTGATGGTCGTCAAGGGACACTGGTTGTTATGGCGATGGAAGGTGGGCTGAATCAGGAAGAGACTGTGATAGGAGATTTTCAGAATTTGCATGCACCTTGTTCAAATTCTGCTCCCTTGAGTTAGGCATGATACAGCCACAGCTGTGTCTATGGCACATATTTATTATTTGATGGCTTCTGTAGGAGAGAGGAAGGCACTGGGGTGCTCTTGTTCATTGTACAAAACATGTCACAATCCAATAACCATTTCCTGGCGCTCTCATGCTGTAGATCGAAGCCCAGGCAGGGCACAGGGGGGTCAGATCATCTTTGTCCTGCGATGTCTGGCATCTCTGCAGTAGTGACTCAAATGACTGGGGTGGCTTGTTTGAGGCTATGGGTCTGGAGTGACATGTGTCTGAGGCTACATGTGATGTCTAGTGGGGTTAGACTGTCCAAGGTGACGTCTTCATGCAATGGACTGGAGCCTGGCCTGGGAGGGCTGGAACAGCAGGAACCAGGTCACCTCTGACCCCTCTCCCAGTAGCTGACTTGGGCTTCATTGCAACATGGTGGTCTCAGGGCAGCTGGAATGCCTACATGACAGCTGGCTGACTCCAGAGCAGTCATTCCAGGAGCCAAGAAGTAGAAGCTGTCATCTCTTAAAGTCTAGGCCTGGAAGCTGGGGTACTCTCACTTGTGTAGCTTATTGGTCAAGCAGTCACAGAACCCACCCAAAGACTGGGGCAGTGCCCTCCCACCTCTCAAAGGAAACGAGTATGATAGATTTTGCAGCCTTTTTTAAACTCCCCAAGCAGATCCGAGGGCATTTTTTACAAAACCCTAACATGTTTTTATTGAATGAATCATTCATGAGGTCACTAAATGCCCCACATATTCTGATGTCTTTTCTTTGCTGTGTTAACTCAACTGTCCAGGTCATGACAGTGCCCAAGGGAGCTAAGGAGTTCTTGTGTCGAAGGAGAAGGAAAGATGCTGGAGTCGTATCACCCACAGGGATATTTGTGTGACTTGGTGCAAATCATGTCACCTCTCAGAGCCTTGGATTCTTCAGGACAAAATGAAGATAATAACCCGTACCTCTCAGTGCTGTATGGGTTAAGTAATACAGAGAGCACACACGTCTGGACTCTCTTTGGGCTGCATACATAACAGCTGCTATTTTCTCTGTTTCATATCAAGGCAAATTTGTTAATTTTCCTGAGAAGGGCTGACATGCAGTAGTATAAAGTGACCTAAAGTGGAATATAAGACCAAAACTGCATGCTTTTTCAAAAAATTAAATGGAGATAATAGTATCTGCCACACTGGGTTGACTCACGTGTTAGCTACCTGTTGATGCATAACAAATTTATCCCCAAATTTAAAAGCCTAAAATAATGAGCATTTATTATCTCACAGATTCTGTGGGGAAGAAATTTGGGTACAGCTTAGCTGAGTAGTTCTGGCCCAGGCTTTCATGAGGGCAAAATGCTGAGCAAAGCAGTATCCAAAGCTTTGCCTGGGACTGGAAGATCCACTTCCAAGGGGTCTACACACCTCATGTTAACCCTTGATGTTGGCAGGGGACCTCACATACCATGTATACCTGCCCAAAGGGCTATACAAATGTCCTCATAACATGACAGTTGGATTCCTTCAGAGTGACTGATCCTAGTGAAAACAAGGGATCAGCCCTTAGCCCTTTTATGACCCTGCCTCAGAAGCCATACATCCCAATTTTTATACGATCCTCTTGGTCACACAGATCAGTCTATTCAATATGGAAGTGGCAGAGCTAAGGCATAAATACCAGGGAGCAGGAATCGTTGGGGGCCATCTTGGAAATGCTGGGGGCCATCTTAGAATCTCTGGAGGCTATCTTTAGTCTGGCTATTGTAGCTAGTTAAAAGTAATATGTATGAGCTTATAGTTATACGTAGTAGATCTTTAATTCCTTCCTCAGACTTTTAACTTTATTTAACTACAATCCCAACATTCAAACTCCTCAGACTCAGTCAGAAATGACTTCTGACATCACTATTTCTCTACGGCTCACTAGTGCAGGAGCTCATAACCTGGAGTTGTGCTCTCTGTAGTGTGAAATCTGTTTTCTTTCTTGCCTGGAGTATATCCTTAATTCACAAGATCCACTCACGGATGAACCTTAATTGTCTCACTGAATGGAAGGTAATCTCTTGCCCATGAGAGCCTGAAGCTCCAAGAGGTTTTTAATACTGAAAGCTCATGAAAAATAGCAACACAAAGACAAGCATTATTCATGAGTCTTCGTGGTCCAGGTTGATTAGAAAAACGTGAAATAATTACAGGGTTTGAGAAGGCTCCGAGAGGAAGTGGGCTGGTGAGAAGGCCCTTGCTGACATCAGCCTGAACAAAGACTATCTCATGGAACACACTGAGCCTGTGAAAAAAATAAAGCACCCAGCTTCCCAATGACTGGTGCCCCAAGGTGCCTGAGAAGGGGCTTGGGTTCAAATTTCACAATAGATGTTAATTTTAGGTTGCTTTTGAGTAGGGAAAGAGAGGGAGAAAAAAGGAAAGGGAATGTAAAAGCTGGAGGAAGTTGCCTCAGGAAAGAACACCATTGATTCATTCAGCAGATATCAGGTATCTGCCTGTGTTTCGGAGTGGTTGGGAGTTGTGCACAGAAAGAGGCGCTCAGGCCCTTGGTCTTGGGGTGCACTGGCTAGAGAGGGAGGCAGAGCTATAAAAGGGCCACGCTGATGGGGCATGGGAGGAGAGCGCAGAAGTCCACTTTCTAGCCCGAAGCTCAGGTGGGTGAAGGTGGGTTTCCTGAAGGCGGTGATGGGGCGGGAGTTAAAGTTTCACGCTCAGAAGCAAAGGCAGCGGGAGGGAGGCAGCTTGGAAAGGAAAGAGGATCACAGGTCCTAAGTGCAGGGACGGGGGCAGGGAGCACTTTGGGCATAACAGAGAGAAGAGCATCCTCTTCCTCTCCGGAGCTCCCCGTCTGGGCGACAGCAGATGTGGGACCCTCCGGTGTGTTCATCTGGTCTCTGTGTCAAGTTCATCCACATCCTTTGTGTGTGTGTGAGAGAGAGAGAGAGAGAGAGAGAGAGAGAGAGAGACAGACAGACAGACAGACAGACAGACAGACAGACAGAGAGACAGACAGACAGACAGAGAGAGAGACAGAGACAGAGAGACAGAGACAGACAGACAGAGACAGACAGACAGAGAGACAGAGAGAGAGCAAGAGAGTACGTGTTCATGTGGTCTCTGTGAAGCAACTGTGTCCCTGTTCTCCTGAGTCACTGGACCCCAATTAGTCGATAGGTAATTTGGAGGCTGGATTAAGAGCCTCTCTCCACTCAGAACCCCTCTACAGTGAAGATGGGGTGCCTGAACCTGGGTGTGGTTGCCCTGCTTTTGTTTTCCTCCCTCTTTCCCTTCCTTCCTTCTCCTCTTCTTTTCCTTTCTCCCTTTTCTCTTCCTTCTTCCTCCCTTCTCTTTTTTCCTGCTTCTCTTCCCTCATCTTCCCTCTCCTCCCTTCCTCTCTCCCTTCTCTCTCCCTGCTTCCTCACCTCCCTCCCTCTCCATCTCTTTCTTTGAGAACAATCACACATCTTTACCAGCTCTAGCCATTCCGAATAAGGACCACCACGCTCCAGAAATGGCTGAGGTGGACGAGAAGAGGCCAGGTGGAGGGATGGGAGAGAGAGACGCTTCCTAATTTATTGAAGTGTGAGCACAGGGGTTTCCTTTTCCTTCTAAGCAAGGAACAAGCCGTCCCACTGGCAGCCCTCCTCCAGCCCCTACCCAAACTCATGAAGCCCAGACCAGGCCCCGCCCGCTGCTCAGGCTGACACACGCCCTGGGTCCCGCTGGTCTCAGGGAACCACTTCTCTCTTTCCACAGCAGGTGCTGTGTCCCCTCTTCTCTGCTGTCCAGAGGAACATGAAGCAGACTTTCTCCTGGCACCAAGGAAATGACTTATTTCTCCCCCTCTAAATCAGCATTGAGCGCTGCTTCCTTTTCCCATGACCACAGCAGCTAAAACGCTTTCTTCCTGGCCGACCAGACTGAACGAGAGTGGGTATGTAGCCCCTGTCTGTGCCGTCACAGCAACAGACAGACGCACAAGGCCGACGAGGCCAGAGGTGAGAGGGAGACCCTTTTCTGCAGGAGGGAGAAGCCTTAGGGCTGAGCGTTGGGAATGGGGAGGTTGCCAGGATTATACGATGCCCACACCAGCCCTCGTGCCCAGTGCCCCGCCAGCCCAGAACACCTGCCAAAGCTCAGGAGTTTGCAGCACAGGAGAGGCTGGGCCGTGGGACTTCTGGATCCTTCCTGTGGTTCTAACACCACAGCCACTCGCTGGCGCCTTCTGGATAAACTTAAGATGAAGGAAGACCTGCTCCCCTAGCAGTTCACCCACCGTATGCCGGGCACCGCGCTGGGCCATGGGAGGTGGGGGGTGGGCGTGCAGATAGCATGCTGACGTCAGAGACCACTATTAAAATTGCCTTTGTCCGCACCCTCCCGTGCCCGGCACACCTGTCCCCATCTTCACACAGGCATCTGATATCACGTCCTCCCCCAACCCCCACCCCATGACAGATTTATCTGTTTCCCCCGATTCCATCATGGGACTCTGCCTCTCTCTCACTTGCATACAATGCTGTTCCTACTCTATGGCATTTATTTGCTTACACGTCAGTCTCTCTCCCTAGGCTTCCATGGGTTTTTTGAGGACAAGGCCAGTCTCTTATTTATATCTGATTTCCTATTTTTAAAACTTTGTTCATGGGATATAGCAGGTGCTCAAAAATCTCCCATCCATTTCTGGATCATTATATCCTCCACCTTTTTGGATCTTTACATCCTCAAGCACCTCCAATAAAATTTTCCTGGATAATCCTGAGGGCCCCTCTCAGGCCCAACATTCTCTTACTTGACACATTGCCAGGTTGGGGCACAGATGTCTCCGGACAAGGTGCTCCATGACTCCATGAAGATAGAAAAAAATTTTGTCTTTATTGGAGAAAAAAAGATAAAAGGAGGTCCTTCAGGCGATGGTGAGGTATCGCTGTCTCCTGGACCTGCCCAGGGTTAGTCTCCTCCGGTGGAGATGAGGACAGCACGAGTCTCAGACATCACAGGTGCTTGCTACTGCTAGTTTCTCCTGCCCTTCAAAAATCACGTTTCCTTAACCCTTTGGAGTCAGGTGGACCATGCGGCCTGTGGAGGCAGGAAACAATGTTTGTCCCTTCTGGGTTGAAGCACTTTAGAGATGGAGCATACTTCTCTCATCCCCAGCTGTGGTGAAAGAGGAAGCCCCAGGTTCCAGGTGGGGCAGCTAGAAGCCGGCCCAGCTTCCAATGGCCTGGATGCCTGAGTGACTATGTGGAGCAGAGTGATCTGCCTACCTAGCATAAATATAGTAACGTTGAGAAGTAATGCTTTGTGTTCAACGACAGAAATTTGGGTCTATTTGTCACTGTAGCAAAATCTAGCCTCTGCTGACTGATAGGAACATGGAGTGGTTTATCGGCTCTTGTCCAACGAACTTGAAAACCCTGAACTCTACACCAAAGTACCCTTAGATGCTGCAACTAGAGTAGCTCTAAAATGCCTGGGTTGATAGCCTATCACTAATATCTACTAATAGTTAATAACACTGGAAAAGGGAGCTTCTGGAAAAGGGACAAGCAGAGGCCCTGGGAGAGAGGGTGAGCTTGCTGGGACTTTGTCCAAAGAATAGGTGGTTTTGACCTGTCCTCTGTTAAGGTCATAGACCACAGACCATGGCCATTCCAACCAGGCAATTGTTTTATATCCAACATCTGGATATGGAACATCTGGGGATTGCTTATTTCTCTTTTCTGTACAAGGAAGGCCATTTTGCTAATTAATCGATGAGACAATCAGTTGGTCAATACATAAGGTTCCCAGAAAATAAGAGCTAAATTTGGAGTCTTAGCTAGTACCCCAAAATTAGGAATTCCCCAAAACCTGTCTTCTTTCTTTTGATTGTATGGTGGTCATCCAAAAATGCACAATGTTTTTTCCTATACAGACCCACCTATGGTAACGTTTAATTTATGTATTAGGTGCATATGAGGCTAACAGTAATGGCCAATAATACAACAGTAAATAATAGATCAGTGTTCAGTGATAGAGGACAGGGAGGGGACTTCTTTATTCCTTTGGGACTTGGTCTGGGGCGTGATGAGCAGGATTCTGGGCCCCTTTCCAGGGCCACAGCAGCATGGACTCTTCTTGCCCTCCTCAGTACTTGCCATCTCCAGCGCCAGGAAATCTCACTCTGATTGATTATAAATTCTCCCAAATCTATTATTAATGGTGCCGTTTCTATGCCCAGAGTCTTTTAGGCTCCTGACTTCTGATGCTCAGAACCTAGGATTTTGAAACCCAGAAAGTGATTCTCTTCGATTCTTATTTCTGCCACAAGGTTTAAAAGCTCATTGGGCAGTTCCAACCCTGGCGGAGGCAGCTTCCTCCGGTGGCCGGGCTTTATACGAAGCATATTTGCGCAATGCCTGTCTCAGTCGGTTCAGGCTGCTACAACAAAAATGCCCTGGACTGGGGTGATGTATAAACATCCCAAGACTGGATGTCCTCGGTCAAAGTGTTAGCAGATGTGTTGTCTGGTGACAATGTCACCTCCCTGCGCCACAGCTGACTGTCTTCTCACTGCGTCCTGCCTGGCAGAAGGGGAGAGGCAGCTCCTGCAGTCCCTTTCATAAGGCACGAACCCCTTTCAAGAGGGCTCCACCCTCTCGACCCAATCACCTCCCCAAAGTCCCACTTCCAAATACCACCACACTGGGGATTAGGCTTCAATGTGTGTGTGACTTTGGGTGGGGGAGGCACAAGCATCCAGTCTCTATATAGAAATAACCCACTCAGTCCTCATGACGTCCGTTGAGGTTGATGCTCATCTCCATTTTGCAGCTGTGAGATGGTGGCTCAGAGCGGAAATGACTGAGCCAAGGTCACACTGCCTGGGGGCTGCAGAGCCGGTTGGAGCCCGGGTCAACGAGACTCCACAGCTATTGCTCTGAGTCTGCTCTCTGCCTGGAACCACAATCCCATCACGTTCCAGCCTGCACTGTGGGTGTCTGGGTTCTGAGGACCCCCTCATCTGGGCGTTACAGGTGAGTGCTGCCTGCGTCCCGCCCCTGTGACCGGCATCTGCCCAGGGAATTGAGGTTCTAAAATTGCAGATTCGGAACTAGAGCCAAGGGCTCTGAGGCTCCCACCCTTCTGAATTCTGAGTGCTTTGAAGTTCATTTGAGATTTGCTGGCAGCTGAGAAAGGGAAAAATGTGCTTGACTTGCTCTTTTAGTTTTTGTTTCTTAAAGACACTCCAAAGTCATTCTGTAGCGGGCCCAAAGGCCCCGGCCAGCAGGCTCCCAGGAAGGCTGCGGGGATCTGCAGAGGCTGGCTCTGCTCGGCCCTCCCACAGACGAAGCTGTTTATAAAAGCTCCTCGGTGGCATCAGCTTCGTCCTCTGGAGCCTCATTAGGCTTGGGACCCTTCATTGGCATTTGCCCATGAGCGCGACTTAAAGGTGCAGGAGCCGGCGGCCTCCCAGTTGTCCGCTGGGCACGTGTGGCAGGGCTGGGATCCGGTCTCCGCAGGTAAAAGCCAGAATGCGCACGGCACCACACCGCTCGGTCGCCATGCAGTCCTAGGGCAGATTTTCCTTTCCCATGAGGATATGGAGGTCCTGGGGGAGTCTTGGCTTGCCTGAGACCAACTGTGTGGGAGTAAGTGTGAGTTCTGTTTGTACCCAGAACCCTCAGCTTGCAGAGTCTGCCTGTACCCACTGCACCACGCTGCTGCTGCTCTCAGGGATTCCTCCCTTGGATTAAGCCTCTGTTTGCTCCCTGGAGAATGATGAAAATGATTTGAACAGTGAGACCCCAAAGTTTCCTTGATTGGAGGATGGGGATCCCCAAGCCAAGTTAAATAGCTGAATCAACAATCATACAAAAGGTAGGCTTGGGCACGCTTCCTTGTTATCTGGGCTGTACCAGCTGAGTTTGTAGAATTTTTTTCAAGCATGCAAGGCCACAGAGCCACCTTTCCAGGAAGGGATGCTGCAGACAGTTGTCTGAGGCTGGCAGGGGCGAGGCTGGCTTTGCTTCCAGGGTGGCAGTGTCTGGAGACTAGCAGCGTTCACATGCACATCAGCAGGGCCAGCATGCACAGCAGCAGTTTTCACATGCACACCATAGCATCTGCACGCACACCATAGCATCTGGAGGCACACACACCAGTAACATCTGCACGCACACCATAGCATCTGGAGACACGCACACCATAGCATCTGGAGGCACACCAGTAACATCTGCACACACACCATAGCATCTGCATACACACACACCAGTAACATCTGCATGCACACCATAGCATCTGGAGAGATGCACACCATAGCATCTGGAGGCACACCAGTAACATCTGCACGCACACCATAGCATCTGGAGACACGCACACCATAGCATCTGGAGGCACACCAGTAACATCTGCACACACACCATAGCATCTGCACGCACACACCAGTAACATCTGCACGCACACCATAGCCTCTGCATGCACACACCAGTAACATCTGCACACACTATGACATCGGCACACACACCATAGCATTTGCACGCAGATTGACAGCATCGATATCACCTGGGAGTGTGTTAGAAATGCAGAGTTTCCTGAGCGCCCCAGACCTGCTGCATATGAAGCTGTGTGTTAGCCAGGTCCTGGTGCTTTGAATGCACAAGGGCATTTAAGAAGCGTGGAGCAGAGACCTCACCCAGCAGCCCCTGGCCAGCTCAGACTGCAGCTGGGAGCTCCAAGGGGCTCCAGCCCCTAGCTGGGGTGGCCCAGGACTGAGTCTATCAATGAATTATGTGACGGGATGAAGAACATTGCACTCCCACCCCTCATTTCTCCCCCAGCATTTCATACCTCATGTGCATTTTTAATTCACATATTGATGTGAGAATTCTTGTGACATTAATTTCTGCGATGAAGTATCTCATAGAGTAAATTCCATTAAGCTATTTTAATTCAGGATTTAATTTTCTCTACTGCTCAAGTAAACCATTTCCATTTTTTCCCATTAAAATGTTTATTTATAATAAAATTATTTCATGGGATCAATTATTTTTTGTTTAAATTTTACGGCATTTGATTCACCAATCTTTTTCCTTATACCAATTTTCTGCTGACTACTCCTTCTGCTATTTTGAAGTTTTAGTGGTTTGTTTCTTTTATGGTCCTTTCTGTCATGTTCAAATCTCCTCGATCAAATTTTGCACATCTAAGTTTTGTCAGTGATAGTTTTTTTCTGTCATTTCTTAGCCCGTTATAAATTCTTAGGTATGTCAGTTTATTCCTTTTAGTTTTCCTTTTGCTCATTATTTTCTAACTGTGATATGTGATGGAAATAGTCACTAGTGAGGGCAGAATTTCAGTCTTTCCCTATCTCCTTTCACTCCTCTCTCCCTCCCCCTTTCTTTCCTTATCTTTAGAACCTATAACAGTACTGAGAGGTGTTCCATAAGCATTCACAGGCTGAATAAATAATATTCACTAACAATTGAATCAGAGACAGATGGTTTGTCTGGTGAGAAGACTATGAGCAACTTTAAGGGACACAGATGGGTGGGAAAGTGGAGCAGAGAGAAGGACACGCACAGGATCATGAGTATATATAGGTGTGAACACACACATGCATGCACACGCTAGCCAGTGCACACAGACAACGCCTATATGCATATACCAGTCACACACATTCAGGTATGCACAAATAAGACACGTGCTTGCACACGCAGAAACATGTGGGTCTGTTTGTTCACACACATATAAACACAAACACACTTGTGTACACATGGACACGTGCAAATCTCAGTATGTACACAGCCACACTATGCACACAAAACGTATACACACACATAATTACATGCATGGTCTGCTGGCATAAAGATGGGTAAACTCTAATGCAGGTAGAAGGAAATGTCTGTGGTATGAGAAAAATGGAATTAAAATCGCAGAGTCAAAATGACACGCTTAACACACTCCTCTGGGGTGCCAGTGTTTCCGTTTTACAGTGGTATTTAATTAAGTGCATACTAAGTTGAATTGAATATTGGAAAACAACTGACTGCCTTTGTGAGAATTTATCTAAAAATCCTACGTGGTCCTGTCTCTGGGTCAGCCGCTGTGAAAATCACAAGGTATTGGAGGCGGTGAAGAGGGCCTGGCACTTCTTTTCAAAGGCTGCCTGCTGGGGAGGGGGAGGGGTGTGGATCTGAGCAATTAAAATGCAGCCTATGGGCTCCTGCTGCAAAGCCTCAGAGAGCTGGGGAGTGAGTTCGGTGGGAGCATTAAAGCTGAGCCATCACACGTTTCGCCTGATTCCTTTTGGAGTGTTTGTTAACTAATTATACCACGAGAACCTCAGGGGAGAGAGGGGGCTGATGGCAGAGAGGGTTGGAATTGAGGGTGGAAGATAAGCACCTGGGCCACCCATCTACCTGCACGTTGCCCTTTGCCTCTGACCTCAGGGTCTCGACCTAACCTATAAACAGAATAAAATCTCTAGACAGCCCCAGCTTATAATGGCTTGACTTCTTCTGAATTTACAACGGTGTGAAGGCTGTGAACAGATCCTACATGTTCTGGGACCATCCCGCCACACCCCCAGGGTCCAGCAGATAAGAGAACAAAGCCATTCGCATGGACCTGAAGTCTATGAAATCGCCAGGTAAAATCGGGGACCTGTGGGTCAATCAGTCTCTATCTCCCCATTCATGACCAAGGAGCCGGACAGAGGAGACTTCTGCAGTGGGCCCTGCCTATGCATCTCTGCAGTGCAATTAGACCCTAGCTTCGGCGTCCTCTGCACACAGAGAATCCACGTGTCGTTCCATCAAAATAACGTCAGACCAGAAGCCCCTCCTCGAGAGTATATTTCTGGTCCATGATTAACAGTTCCTTTCTGTGGAAACTAAACTCAAACTTGGGATCGCTGGACCAGTCTTGGAGCAGCTTCCACTCAGCCATACAGCCTCAAGGTCAAGCAATGACAAACTGCAGTTTACAGTACTCAAAATTGCATGAGATACTCGGCTCGCAAACCTGTATAACCTCATTCCTTTCTTAACTAGAGAGCCCATATGAGTTCACCTCCTGCGTCCTCACCAATTGATTTGCAATAAAGCTGTTTTCTTTTCTCAAATCCTGGTGTCACGGTATCAGCGTCTATGCACTTCAGGCAGCCCAGGGTGGCCTGTGGCTCAGTTACAGGACTATGGGGGACAGAGGCCTGAGCTGGCAGTTTGGTCTACCCCTGGTCCTCCCCTCCCCCTGCCAGCCACGAGACTGGGTGAGTCAATCCTTCCAAGCTTGCTCCTGCACACAGCGGCATAATAATAATATCACATCCCATCGGATTTCAGCGAGGGTCACCTCACTTACTATAACAGCTTTGCAGCTTGTGCCCCAGCTTTTACCTTGCACCTCCTAATACTCTCTTCTCTACACATCAGCCAGAGATCCTTAATTATAAAAATCATCCTGAAAGAAACCATCAATCGGGTCAGTGTTTGCAAGGCAGGATGGGAGTGCGGAATCAGGGAGCAACAGCTAGTAAGAGTGAGGCTTCTTTTTGGGGTGATGAAAGCGTTCAGAAATTGATTGTGATGATGGCTGCACAGTTCTGCGAGTCTACATTCTCCCCACCTGACCCCCTCTTCTTCTTCCTTACTGGGTGCTGGGGATCCCCTGTCCCCAGGTCTTCGGTTTCCATAAACTAAGCTTTTCCTGATCACCCTTTTACACTGTTCTCTTTACGCGCCTGCTGTCTTTCCTTTAGAGTTTGAACAATGGGACATGCTTTCTATTTCAGTTAAGTACTTTTCTTGTTACCCGTCCTCTCTCCTGGCAGGATCCTGCAGTGACCAGGAGAATGCAAACTTTAAGGAGGCGGAAGACTTTCCTACTTGTTCACACCGCGTCCGCAGCGTGTCCACACGTGGCAGTCTGCAGGGATATTTGAATGGATGATGGAAACAAGCTAATGCTTCTTAAGTGCCCCGGGGCCTGACTTGCAAGAAAGGCCCAATCAATGCTCACTTTTATTATCAGATTTTTAATTTCAAATAAGGTACTTAATCTCCAAATTTTCTGTCGGAAGTGACTGAGTTTGAGTCAGCCCTCCCCCCGGGGTCCGAGCGGCACGCGTGTGGGATGGACTCCCGAGGTGTCTGGAGTCGCAGCGTTTCCGCCGCGAGTTCTCTCCCGCTGGGCATAGCGCCGTGACATTTATTAATCTTTGGGCTCCTAATCCCCCGCTGATCCTCAGAGAGGACTAGCGCTTTGTTGCTAACCACATCGCCCCACTTTGAACAAAGGAATGGAGAGGTACCCAGGCGTCGGCCCTGGCTCTGACCGCGGCTGGCTCCGTACAGCCGGGAGGGCGAGCGCCCAGCCCCGGGAGGGGGAGAGCAGCAGCTCCTCACTCACTGACCACTGCGGGGTCCTCAGCGACCGCGGAGGCTCCCGCGACCCCTGCAGCGGGGGCCCGGAAGCCCCGCCAAGGAGCAAGTGTGCGGCTCGGAGCCCGCTCCCATCGTGGTCGGTGCTCTGCGAGACAAGCACCGCTCAGCCGCCTTCGTGGGAACCACGTGGCTGTGGGTGGGGCCCGGGGATAGTCTGATGAGTGCGGGTGCTCCTGACAAATGGGGCACCCAGCGCAGGTGGCGAGCCTGTGTTTGCAAACCCTCCGTTCGTGGGAGGACCTGGAGGCGCGAGTCTTCGTGCGCCAGGACACGGTGGTGGCAGGACACGAGACGGCGCCGAGGTCAGATGGACAGCCGGTGACATGCACGGGCGACTGGCGGCGGCGAGCCGAGCACTTGAAATGGGAGAAGCGGGCCACCCGCGGGCCTTGGGACTCACCTTGCGCCCCGTGGTGCTTGCTGAAAACGCCACCAGCAGTTCTTGCCAGGAAGGGGGGTGGTTTATCCTCAGGTCAGTTCAGCCAAGTTTGCTGAGGCCCCGCAGTGACCTAGGGGTGCAGAGGGGCTGCGGCTAGACCCCTGTTCTCCAGAAATCCCACCCCAAGGGAAGGCCTAGATTTCCTTTCCGGCACACTTCAACTACCAAAGGCAAGCAAGTCCACAGCAGATGTGCATGTAATAAGATTGTGTGTGTGTGTGTGTGTGTAGAGGGCACTCTCTAAAGAACGGTAAAGATGACATTTTCAGCCACCCCTTGCTTTATTTGTTTGCATTTCACCCCCTCGCTTTTATTCTTCAAGCTGTATTTGCACACCTCAGCGTGTGGCCATTTTAAAGAAATCAGCCATCGGTAGCATTTTTATATTTGTGGCATAATCACCTCCAGTTTATTAAAAAGAAAAAAAAAAAACCCACCAGCATCCCAGAGAGAGGCCTCAGGCCCATGTGCAGCCTCCCCCCTCCCAAGGGACCACCGGTCAGCTTGGTCCCAGGCTCTCCCTCCTCCGCCACGTCCCACGATGCAGTGACGCTGTCTGTGCACTCCGTCTCTTCCACCAGGCTCTTGTCTTGCACGTCGTCCGTTGCACACACTCAGAAGCAGTAGTTCCAGCATCAGCACTAACTTTAATTTTGCCCTTTTCCTTCACAATCAAAGCCACGATGACCGGCCTAGACCCGATGAAGTCGGAGCTGGCCGCTTGGGCCTGCGCCTTCAGCCCCAGTGGGGGCCTCGTGCGAGTGCAGCTCCTTCCAGGTCTTTGTGCTTCATGCCTGGCTTTCTTTTTTTTTTAAAGATTTATTTATTTATGCATACAAGCACTGGGGTACAGGCCAGAGGTGTGGGGGAGGGGGGTGAGAGGATTCACCACAGAGAGCGGGGAGCAGAAAAGGCAGATCAATGGAAATACACTGCTGAGGGGAGCAGTGGGCACAGCAAGAGAGGTCTGCTGCGCCCTGTGGGTCCCCTCCCTGGCCAGCGTCAGGGATCGAACTCGTGCTGCAGTGGCTGCGGTCTGCTTCATAGTGCATTGCTCAACCCACTGCACCACCAGGGAGGCCCCATGCCTGGCTTTCTTGATGAACAAGGCAAAGTGACCCTGCCTTTGCCTCTTGGGATCTCTGTCCTCGTCATTAAGGGAGCTAAGCCCCTGTGGATGTGGACTGCAGAGTCACCCCATGTTCTGAAGGGATCGCAGGCTGACCGCGCACCCTGAGGCCTCAGGCAAGTTCCTCAGTTGTCCCGGCCTCGGCGGCTCAGCCTGTGAAATGGGAACAAGATCCCATCCCCATCAGACTCTTAGGCTGTGAAGCCTCCATGGGAATATCCAGAGATGACAGAACAGCCCGCTGAACAGATAAAGCCCAGAAGTGTTTGTTCAATGAAAACAAATGGATTTTGAACCACAGCCGGGTCACGATGTGGAGAGCGAGTTAAATACCTGGCTGGGTGACCTTGGACCGATTGCTCATTCTCTCTGTGCCTCCGCTTCATCACCTGTGAAATGAGGAGGCAGGACTGGGTCATCTCCCAGACGCCTCGGGTCTCTCAGCTCAGCAGTTTTCCTCCCGCCGCCCAGCGCAGGTGACGAGGCTTGTTTACCAGTGGGAGCCGCCGGTGATGAAGTGGGCACACAGCGCCACGTGATCGCCGGAGGGCCGGGGCTGCAGGCAGCCGAGATGATCGGGTCTTTCTGCCCCTGAGAA